>PYSQ01000153.1:0-67249 GCA_003049435.1 Nakataea oryzae | reverse complement strand
GGCCTGCTGTAGGCATCCAAGGTACACAGCCAAGCCGAGAGAGAGTGGAAGCTGAGCCTGTCCAGTATGCGACTATGCACATGGTACGTGATTTCCATGACAGGATGCTGCCCCATTGTGCTGTTTATTCTTCTTGCACGAGGCGTGGCTGCTGCACACAAACGCAGACAAAGGTACATGTCGCGCAAATCAAAATTACGTCCTTCGCGGTAGCCCCAGCCTCGAAATGTGACCCTTGCTCCATATCCCGCCCTTCCATATCGCCCTTCTATCTATCTAGCCTTCTCATGCCTTCTTACCCAGAATCATCTCCACCAGTTTTTCCTTTTCAGAGCTTTTCCGCACCAGATCCCAGAAAGCCGTCTCGTCTCCACCATCCTCGGCCGACTCCGAGCCGCTCCGAGCCGCCGCCTCCATGCCCGATCGTAGGATCTCTTCAGGCGTGCCCATCTGTGCTACCCGCCCGTCCCTCAGAACCAGGATCTTGTCAAAGTCCGCCACCGTGCTGAGCCGGTGCGCAATCACAAAAACCGTGCAGCCCGCCGCCACAAACTCCTCGCGCAGCGACTCTTGGATTGCCGCGTCCGTGCCCCTGTCCACTGCCGATGTCGCCTCGTCCAGCACCACAATCTTGGGTCGTGACAGTAGTGCCCTGGCCAGGCAAACAAGCTGCCTCTGGCCCTGCGAGAGGTTGGCGCCGCCCGTCGATATCGGAGTTGAAAGATCTCTGAACCCGTTGCTCGCATCCTCGTCTCTGCCCGTCGCTGGCCCGTCGCCCGGCGCGTTTGCGTCCGGCGACGGCACAGGCGGATACGCCGACGGACGGGACGCGTCGGGACTCTCCGGCTTGACCAGGTGCACCCGCTGCAAAGCCACCTGGAGCTGGTAGTCGTCCATCTCGTCCTCCATGTCCAGGTTGGAGCGGAGCGTGCCCGAGAACAAGAAAGGGTCTTGCGGGATGATGGCGAGTCTGCTGCGGAGCTGCGCTAGTTTGAGCTTGGCGATGTCGACGTTGTCGATACGTACTGACCCTGTCCGGGGCTCCAGGAGCCGGAACAGAACCGACGCCAGGGTCGACTTGCCGGCTCCAGTCCTCCCCACGATCCCGATCCTCTCACCGGCCTCGACGGTAAACGTCAGGTCCTTGAGAACCGGCGGAAGATCCTCGTTGTACGCAACCGTCAGGTTCTCCACTTCGATCCGGCCCTTGGTTGGCCAAGCCGCCGGCGCGTCTTCGCCGCCCTCGGGCTCCGTCTTCAGGTCGCAGTACTCCAGCACCCTTTCGGTCGCGTTGAAGCCGAGCTCGATGGAGGCCATGTTTTGCAGTAGGTTGGTGAGCGCGCTCGTGTAGCTCAGCGCAAATGTCAGGCTGAAGCCGGCAAGCGCCGCGTCGACGTGGCCGAGTGCCACGGCCGCGGCCACGATGCTGACGAACAAAACGCCCAGCACACCCATCCGGAAAGCCATCCACCTCTGCGATAGGGACAGCGCCCAGCTTGTCTTGGCGGCCGTGTCGATGAGGGTGTGCATGCGGTCCGTGTAGTAGTCGGCTCTGCCAAAAGCCCGGATGGTGGAAAGGCCGGTCAGGACTGACGAGAACTGGTCGTAGATCGGGGACCAGACCACCGAGTTGAGCCGTTTGACCTCGCGGGCCGCCGAAATGTACTCGATTGCAATCTTGGCGTAGAGCACCAGCAGAGCGACGCCGAAGATGTTGACGTATCTCGAGACCGACAAGCTAGGGCGCGCAGAGGTGTGTTAGCCGACTAGGTAGATAAATAGATATCTGGATAGATAGGCAGCGTCACAGGAGCAGATAGATCAAAGGGGCCGACTTGCCTGGTTGCAATAATCGTAAGAATGGTCAAGACGCTCTGCAGAGAAGACCCCAGATCTGACGCCACCCTACGGTCGACAGTGAAAATATCAGAAGTGAACCTGTTGAGAATGCGGCCTGAGGGAACCGTGTCGATCCAGCGGAGAGGCGCCCTGAGGATCGCGTGCGTCATGCGGTGGAACAACACCCTGGCGGTTCTGAGCCCGATGGCCGTGAAGACGAGCAGCCTCCCGATGCTGCAGAGCACGGCGGCCAGTTCAAGGACGATGTAGGCCCCGATCCAGAATGCGACGGAATGTCCGGGGAACGCCTGCGTCTGCGCCCGTTGCTGGAAGACCGGAGTGTACATGATGGGGTTCTGTACGTAGACCTGCCCGTGCGCGACCCCGTGGGCATAGTCTCCAACACGACCGTTTCCAGCCACGGTCGCCGCCGCGGAGGCGCTGGGGCCACTTCCGGAAAGCTCCTTGAGTGACCAAGTTCTCGAGACCATCACGACGCGGCTAGTGAATATCAGCAGCAGAGCTCCGACCCAGAGCACTATCGTGTTGCTGGCGGATAGGTAGTCTTTGTAGACCTTCCACTTGACTCGCCCCTTCTCGCGGCCTTCTTCGTTTTCCTTCTTCTTGTCGCCGGGCTTCTTCTTGTTCTGCTGCTCGCTGTCACTGTCCTCTGGTGATGTCAACACTGAGACGCTGTTCTGGTCCTCCGAAACCGCCGTCTCGTCGCTGCTCGACCTGGCATCGTGCGATGACGCATCGTCAGACTTGGCAGCAGAGACGTGTTTGCCGGCCATCGGTGTGAGCTTCTCGGCGCTCTCCAGCCGACCCTCGTGGAGGCGCACCAGATAGCCCGCCATTGGCAAGCACAGTTCGGCATGGTGGGTGGCTAGAATACGAGTGCGGCCAGTTGCGAGCTCACCCGCAAGGGCCTGCTCGACAATGATTTTTCCAACATGAGCATCCACGGCGCTGAGCACGTCGTCAAGGACTAGGATCCCAGCACGCGAGTAGAGAGCTCGTGCCAGAGCCACTCGCCACCGTTGCCCGCCACTCAGCGTCACGCCTTTTGGCCCAACCTCAGTCTCGTCTCCGTCCACCAGGAGCTCCAGGTCCTTTCCGAGTGCGCACGCATCTAGAACCTTGGCGTACCGTGAGGCGTCTAGCGGAAGTCCAAACAGGATGTTCTCCCTCACAGTGCCGGTCTCGATCCAGGGCGTCTGCGGCACGAAGGCTGTGAGCGTTGGGATGATCCAGTCGCCATCAGCGATGTGGTCCAGGTTTTCTGTCGACTGCTGGGCGGGCGGACCGCGGACCTTGCCCGAAACCAGTGTCACTTCTCCCAGTATCGCTGCCAGTAGGAGGCTCTTGCCCGAGCCTGTCTGGCCAGTAATGACGCTGAGCTCACGGTCGGGGAACTGCAGAGTAATGTCTCTCAGCATAGACCGAGCCTCGAGAGGCTCCTCATTTTCGCCTTCGACCTCTTCGAATTTGGGCCAAGCGACTGTGGCGTCCTCAAAGGCCACGTAGTCGTGAGCGGTGGAGATGGGCTGTTTCTCAGGCTGTCCGAAAAACTTCTCGATCCTGACGCAGCTTGTCCACGCCTCCATGATGTAGACCTGGAGAAGTGGAAGATACTGGATGGCCTCGTCCAGCTGGTCGAACAGGCCCAGGGAGGCGAATATCACCGACGCGCGAATTCCAGTCTCGCTGGTGAAGGCGTAGACGGACAGGGTGACTGATGAGAGTAGCAATGGGCCCAGGTTAAGAACCAGGGCCGTGAGGCTCATCCACAGATTGACAATCCAGAACTGAGACAGCTCCTCCTCGCGGCTCTTGAGGATCTTGTCCTCCCAGTGTTGCTCAAGCGCCGAGAACTTGATTTGGCGCATGCCGTGAAGCGCTTCTGTGAGCAAATGGGCCTTGCCGTCACGATACTTCATCAGACCAAACTGGATCTTGGCGTATCGTTTGGAGAGAAGATGGCTGATGGGAAGGACGAGGAGGGATGACAGAAGGCCGGCAGCGAGGCTCTTGAAGCCCACCAGCTGGGTCAGAAAAGTTCCTGAAAGTGCGAGCTTGAACACTGTTCAACAAAACCGAAAAAGTCAAAGTTTGGCAAGTCAGCGTCTGCACTACATCCAAAATCAGGCTGCAAGGGCTGTTTCTGACTTACAGGCTACGGGGAAATAGTAGTTATAGCTGGAAAACATGACCATCCGACTGCTGTTCGGAGGGTTAGCATGGACAAGTTCTGGCTGAATGTCTCAAGGAGAACGGATACTTGGATCTCCATGGAGATGTCTGGGGGAAGAATGACCAAACATACCAGTCCAACTTCATGTGGTTTATAATGGACTGCCGGGTATCCAGCGCCTTGGGTTTCGAGTCTTTGCCACATGCGTCCTCGGTGGCGGACCTCGAGGGTGGAGAGGCCGTCTCTTTGAGGCGCATCGCTTTTCGAAAAACCATGGACTGGAGAAGGGACAGTACGGGAGACTCGAGCCGGGAAGACGTCATCCAGCGCATGACGCTGTTTACCCACACCTGAAGCAGGAGGCTCGCACAGAGGCAAAGAACCCAGGCGAAAAGGGCCGGGTCGGTAGCGCCGTCGACGTCGCGGGGCTTGTCCAGGATCTCGAGAAAGTTGAAGAGGACATACTGCGGCACGAGCGCGAGGAAGCTGATGATGAAGGCGATGGCCCACTGCTGGCCCAGCCTCTGCCAGTAAGCCGTGATGAGCTGGCGCCAGAGCCTCCCGGTGCGTTCGCGAGCAAGAAACTCGGAGCTGAGGTTCTTGGAACGACGGGTGTGATCAAGATCCGGGATGTCGGCTTTCTCCAGCTGACGCTCACTGGCGATCTTGAAGACAACCTTGTTCCATGAGTACGTCATCCTCTGGAGAATTGAGGCTGTGTGTTGCTGGTCAACGAGACGGCCCTTGTAGTAAACGTCGGGGCGCTGCCGGAAAGACGCAAAAGAAATCAAGGCCCCGAGAGCTGCCAGGATTTGCAAAAGCCAGCACATGCCCAAGGCGACGTCCTGGCGTCGCATACGTATCTGGGCGGCCATGTGCAGCACGGGTGCACCAAACCGGGCACACAGAGACGACAGAAGCACAGCAGAAGTCCCCAAAGAGTAGAGAATCAGCCGATACCTGGCCTGATACTGGTGCTTGAGCGGGAGGCTCGCACACTGCACGCAAAGCAAGGTCTTTGTTTGGAGATAGACATGTTAGCCACGACCGGCAGATATCACGGCTTGAGGCCCCAATACGACGGATAAACACGCACCCAAGAGATTACATCGACCAAGAGGGCGAGCATGCCGAGATTTGATTCGGGAAGCCCGGACCGGCCGGCGAGAAGGACAGTGGCGGCAACGGCGGCGGCCAGGCCGACGACACTGCTCGCCCAGGCCGCGACTCTCGGGTAGAGATGAGAAAAGTCCTTCATGGACTGCTCGGTAGCCTTTCCATCCTTGTCCTCATAGAGATACACCTGAGGACCGGCCTCGGAAGAATCGTCGACGGGGCTGTAGGCGGACGGCGGTTGCCTGCGGCTGGCAACATGCTTGACGGCTGGCGTGGTCAGGCCGACGACGAGGCCCAGGCCAAGGGCCGCTGTCAGCGGCCCGAGGCTGCCGGGGCTGTCCATTGGGGCGGGTCCGGCGCGTCTCGTGCTGCGGCCTGGGGGAGCATGCGGGACAGCAGCAGGCCGACGACAGGCTGGAAGGGAGGCGGCTGGGGGATGTGCTTATAGCCAGGGACGGACAAAGTGCACGACTAAGCCGGAGTGCCAACTGGTTTGACGGAACTATCGGCCGAAACCCAAGATGATTGGGAGTGGCAAGGATTTATAACAACAGCCTGTGCAGGCAACAGACGGGCCGCGCAAAGACCAGCTACTCTCGCGGCCACAAGCTCGGTCGGAAGCGGTGAGGGTCGCACCGGGAGGACAGGGGCTGCGGACAATAAAAAGAAAGAAAGAAAATGGAAACGTCCCGTTTAGCACACACGCCGAGATGCAGCGTCGTGACGGCGCGTGGCGACGGATTGGGGATGGGGATGCAGGGGTGCTGGAGGTTGGTAGCCGATCCTGGTATTTTTTGGGGGGGAGGGTCATGCTGGATTTATCCTTTATGCTGGGGCGTCGGCCACCACCTCACGGCTCACAGCGCACCGTCAATCGCCCAGACTGCTGCCGACGCGGACGGGCAGGCGGGCAGCTGCGGAAGGAGCAAAGCTGGCGCATAAGAAAAAATAAAAGAAAAAATTAAATAAAGAAAAAAAGGAATCGAAGCGTCGCGCAGACAAATGCATCGCGGTAGCCGAACGAACCGCAACGCCACGCAACGGAGACCACTGCGGATTAACAACCAAATCCCGGCCCCGTCCACTTGGAAACAACGCCCGAGCGCGCGCGCCAGGGCGCTATTGGGCCTAGCCGCGGTCCACCCAACGCTTTCCCCATACCCAACTAAGCACATTCGGCACCTGCACGCTTCCTGTCAAAACCGGTCACAGCGTTCCCGTCCTGGCTGGAACTCTGCGCACCAGCGCCATCCATGCTGTCTTTTTTGCTGGCTGCACTCACGGCCCTGCATGGAACCTCTATGGCCAGGTAGCCATCAGGGTGTCCGCTCCCGCGATAGCCACCCATGTCACGAGTACATGTGTCCGGATGGCAAGGCGACGGGATCGGCTACCATGTAGTTAACATAAAGAGAGAAGAAGGAAGATCAGGTCCGCATGCGATGCGACGTCAGGCATGCGGACCGTAGCACTATCAGGTACACACAGCCTTCGCACTTCCATGGGAGGAGGGAAGTGTCGGGTCACTAATCCAGGCTCTGGCTGCCACGCCACCCAACCACGATTCAAACCAGCCCATCAAAACACCTCTACCGTTACAACGCCAAATATGCTTAGTTTGTGAACAGCAACGCAACCGCTTTGCTGCGTCTTTTTTTTTCCTCCGTGTCACAGACGTGACGCATCGGACGGGCCACACACAGCAGAGAAAGATGGCGAGACGGCTCCAATCAAATCGAGAGCACGCAAGAAACGAGCACACCATTAATCACACACACATACCCTACACGGCTGACTAGGGTTTTCTTTCTGAATTCTGCATGTCTGTAGCCGATTCTCCGACATAAGCCCATCTTTCGCTTAGCTCGGGACTTGGTCGTGGGTTTTTTTAAGCTCTTCCCCCCTCCTTATCTGGATCTCCTCTGCAGATCCATCTCGGCGAGAAGAAAATAAGAGGAACGAATGCGTGCGGAGGTGAAAAAAAATAGAAAAAAAAGGCATAATAACAAAAAGATCCTATAGTGGCAAAGGAGGCGGGAAAAGTCGCAGCTGTATCGGTAAATTTAAACATTAGACAGAAAACTTGAAGGAATGCGCCCAAGGGAAAAAATCTGGATAGCTATCTGATTAAGAGAGCTTTGACGCCAAGACTCTCACCTATTTCTAAAGGCGCAAGCTACACTGCAGAAAGCGCCCAACATTTGCTTTTTCTCAGATACGAAGGCTTGTGCATAGCAGTTTTGGGACTGGCATCACGTCTCATCAAGTGGTGACATTGTGTGTTGACAGCAGGAATTTCCGGGCGTTGTTGCTACACATTGCAACACGAGCGGGCGTGAGGCTGAGATATTCTCCAGAACGCATGGGGAAATAGGAGAGGCCGGAGAAATACCAGAGTAGAAAACAGGCAAAATCGCCACCAAGCCATGCATCTCATTACGAGGACAGGCAGCTAGCTGCATCTGCCGAAAATTGGGATGCAGAAGCTCGGGTTATGTGTACACAAGATACTTATCTTTGGTTTTATATGGTCAGAAACAAAGAGTGAAGCGATGAAAGACACCGCCGTCAACCATCCGGAATGCCAACGATATCTTAATGGGAAGGACGCTAGCAGTCGCATCCCAGCCAATATTTTATGAGAGCTGACCTGGACGCACTTCCAGGTGTGACGTCCGTTGAGCAGCCATGTATCTAGGTCGTTCGGTTGGGTCAACTCGTAGACGATGAGTTGCAACAGCGAAGCGTATAATGATGCTTAACCACCGGTAGACCCCCAAGTCGTAAGCTTCGATTGGCCAGTCCGCATTAGCTTGCTAATGCATCTTCACATGGGTTTGGTGTCCCAGCTCGTAATTACGATGATCTCGTCCGTGTAGGTACCATGGCAATCGTGATCGGCGCTGCGGACACAAGCTTTCAGCAGAAGTGCGTCCAACCGCTTAGGTCTAGTGTTGGGCGGTGTCTTGGTGGGGTTTTCGCAATGCGAGCTCGTCAAAAAAACCCCCCCGGCAACTTCATCACTAGGACGGCTCAATCGAATGCGGCCTATAACCCCATCACAAACTTGCAGCGTCGGACAAAATGGCTGGTATTTTGGAGCTCAGAAATTGGGGAGAGAGATTAGTGTATGCTTCGTGGCTTGATAATAAAGATATGACATTTGTCGGTAAAAGCATTCAGCCCGCCCGATTTCTTCTCACAAAGACCGAGAGCAGGCCCAACTTCTCACAGCCCGTCGTCTGCCGTGGCGTGTCGTGGTGGGGACCCCACGTGACTGCGCAGCGGGTCTCGAACCAGCCAGGCCGGCCAATCAAAAGCGGCGGATTGAAAGGCATCGAACTCAAGTCATCAGAGTAGCCGGAAATCTTGACTTGCCCTCACGCCCGCCCTCACGCCCCAACACCCACGACCCATTGGCAACCAATTGCCCAGCCCAACCGCCTGAATCCCCTTCCAAAGCCGAGCAGCAGTCTTCCTCAAGATGTTGGCGGCGAGGTGCCTGCGCTCGGCCCCGACGCGAGCCTTCCCGCGGAATGGCGCCGTCAATCCTGTCAAGGTGCGATTCCGAACCCGACATCTTCCGGTCCCCCGAGCCACGTCGAGGCCATCGCCGTCGCCCGACCCCCCCAGCGCTGCCCCGTCCGCGCGTGGCGGGCCCGGCCGTGCCCTCGTCGCCGTATCCCTTCCTGCAGGCCGCCCAGTGCTGACATCTACATCTCTCTGACACAGCGGGCCTTCTCGTCATCAAGCTCTGGCGCTGCCGAGGCGTCCCCACGCAACCTCAACATCGCCGCCGCAGCCTCTACCGCCGTCGCAGTTGGCTCTGCGGCATGGTACTACCACCTCTACGGCACCACTGCCCATGCCATGACCCCGGCCGAGGAAGGGTACGTGAGTCTCGGGGGGGCATTGCATGCCTCGACCGTCTTGATATTGGCAGCACATGCGTCGTCAAGCTTGCGGCATATTTTTTTCTTTCCCTTTCTCTTCTCTTCTTTGCTTTCCTCATGCCTGCCTTTATCTGAACAATTTTTCGGCTAACAATATTGCCCTTTATAGTCTTCATCCTACCAAGTACCCGTGGGTCCACGAGCAGTGGTTCAAGACCTTTGACCACCAAGCGTAAGGTCTCCCCAATACCGCACGCAGCAAACTACAGCAGAGGCAGCAGCCATTGCGTAATTTTCGGTCCTCTCGGCGTGCCATGCGATTCTAACTCCTGGAGCCTGCGTGAAAAAACAGTCTTCGCCGAGGATTCCAGGTCTACCGCGAGGTCTGCGCTTCGTGCCATTCGCTCAGCAGAGTCCCGTACCGTGCGCTTGTCGGCACCATCTTGACGGTGGACGAGGCCAAGGCGCTGGCCGAGGAGAATGAGTACGACACGGAGCCCAACGACCAAGGCGAGATCGAGAAGCGCCCTGGAAAGCTGTCGGACTACCTGCCTGCGCCCTACCCCAACGACGAGGCTGCTCGGTTTGCAAACAACGGCGCTCTGCCCCCGGACCTGAGCCTGATCATCAAGGCGCGTCACGGCGGGTGCAACTACATCTTCTCGCTCCTGACGGGCTACCCCGAGGAGCCGCCGGCGGGCGCCCAGGTCGGCGCCGGCCTCAACTTCAACCCATACTTCCCTGGCACTGGCATCGCCATGGCCCGTGTGCTGTACGACGACCTGGTCGAGTACGAGGACGAGACCCCGGCGAGCACGTCGCAGATGGCCAAGGATGTCGTCGAGTTCCTGAACTGGGCGGCCGAGCCTGAGATGGATGACCGCAAGCGCATGGGCTTCAAGGTCCTGGTCGTCACCTCGGCCCTGTTTGCCATGAGCGTTTGGGTCAAGCGCTACAAGTGGGCCTACATGAAGACCAGGAAGTTTGCCTACGACCCTCCCAAGGCTCCGGGCGAGGAGGCGACCCGCCGCTAGATGCCCACACGCAAGCAAAAACAAAGGAGAGTGATTGGAGCAAGGCGTCCGTGAGGTGGGCATTACGCCTGCATGAAGCCTTCCCCCAAGGGACGCATCGTCCATGCTGGTGTCTCTTGTATGTTATACGGCGATGCCCCCGTGTCCTGTCCCGCGAATGGAGAGGATACGAGGGAAGAAACCACAGAGACGTGGTGTAGAGTGTATCAAGCTCTGTCTTCTAGTCTCCGACGGATTCTCAAAATACACTAGTAGATTTCTTTGCGGTCAATACTGGTCTGTCTGGCTCTCTCCTCTGTCTCTAGCCGGGAAACAGGTGACGGTTCTAAAGTGCCCTTTTTTCTATCTTTTTTCTTTCTTTTTATCCTTCTTGGTTGGGGTCGAAAAGGTTAATAAGCATGCGAGGCTGTGGTCGGATTGTGACTGGGGCTTTTCCTTGTGCAGATTTATCTGTCCAGTCTCCGCAAGTGACGCCAAACAACAGTGATTTGCTGCTCACCTACCCGGTTAGGTAAGTACCTCATTTCAACGCAGAATCTAGCCAGCCCAGCCCAGCAAAAGCGCCACCACACTTGAATGAGGTTGGCCTCAACCGCAGCTCCATTCGGCCTCTTTTTACACATCAAACAAAGGACAGCCCAAAACCACAAGCAGAATGGGCCGAGGGAAGCGGAAAACGCAGGGTGCGTCGTCGCCAATGGCGCCGCGATGCGCCTCGGTTGCGCCTCGGCTCACCCACGAGGCAGCGCGCAACCTCCTGCTCGGCTTCAACGTCGACGGAGACGAGTCCATGGAGTTCCTGGCGTCGGCTATTGCGTCCGGGGCGGCGCCCCCCGCGGAGGTCGACGAGATCTTCGGCGCCGGCCTTATGGCGCCCGCCGAAGACTGGGATCTAATGATGGCTTGCGCCTTCGCCATGAATCACCAGCGCCAAGGGCCACGGGCGTCGCACTGGCTAGGGCGCTCTTGCGACATGAGGGATGGCCAGATCTACCGCGGCAACAATACACATCTTTTCTCGTGTTTGGACAAGCTCCTCGGTCGAGACCAGAGTCATGAACAGAATGGCTTGCGAGCTGTCAACGAACGTACAAAGAAAGACCGGAGGCCGAAAGAGGCAAAAAGCAGAAAGCGTCGAGTCAAATCGTCCTACTGGAGCGACGAACTGCCACAGCCCGCGGCTGAATCAGGGCCGAAGAAGGCCAAGATCAGCTGTATCAAGGAGGAATACGGCCCCGCCTCCGCAGTCAAGGACAGCAGCGCCGATGGATCTATAGCAGTTGAGCCGTCACGGAAACTCGCGGCAGAAAACTGCCTCTCTCTGCGCGCAACAATTCCGCCTCCGGGGCCGCCGCCGTCACCGCCGCCCGTTGTCAAACCGAAGCGGGGACTAACATCTCGGCATTTCGGCGGCGGCGACAGTCCAGAGTCTGCAGCAGCACCATCAAGATGCCAGCAGAGTCTTCTGCTCCCCCCAGGACTGATGCGGAGACGAGGCACCTCGCGCCCGCCGGGGGCACTGGCGGTCTCGGGACTCCCGTTCCCGCCGCTCACGGCGGAGCGATTCGGGTTGATACAAGAGGAGCTCGCGCACGACCCCTTCCAGCTCCTTGTGGCTGTCCGGCTGCTGATCAAGACGGCGGGCAGGGCGGCAATCCCTGTCTTCAGGCAGCTGGCGGAGCGGTACCCGACCGCCGCAGACGTGGCGGCCGCCGACCCGGACGAGCTGCTGGGCATGATTCAGCACCTCGGCCTCGGGGTTGTCAGGCGCAAGGCCATGATGCGATACGCCCGCATCTGGGTGTCCGATCCGCCCTCGAGAGACACCAGGTACGGCGTCAAGAACTACCCGCAGCCCGGAGACGGCAAGGACGTCAAGGCGGGCGAAAAGTTCGGGCCAGAGGACGGGGACCATCATGACGCGGGCGACTCGGACGCTGTCGGCAGTGGCAGCAACCGCGGCCTGGGCTCGGCATGGGAGATTGGGCACATCACGCAGGGCCCATACGCACTCGATTCGTGGCGCATATTTTGCCGCGACGAGCTTCTGGGGCGGACGGGAGCGAGGAGAGACTGCCGGGGCGGGCGGAGGGGCAGGAAAGGGGGACCGTGGCGCGACGGCGAGTTTCAGCCCGAGTGGATGCGGGTGCTGCCGGCGGACAAGGAGCTGCGCGCGTACCTGCGGTGGATGTGGATGCGCGAAGGCTGGGACTGGGACCCGGAAACGGGCGAGCGCCAGGTGCTCGCCGAGGAGCTGAGGAGGGCCGTGGACGAGAGGCGGGTCGGGTACGACGACGGCGGGCGGCTTCGCATTGTCTCGTGAGGCCGTCCGCCCCTGCCACGAGACATGGCTTGCCGCTTGTGCTGCCGTCGGAGTATGCGTCTGGCCGACACAGGGGCCCTTCCTTGGGCTCCGCGCCAGCGGGTTCGGGGCTGGCGTTTGGTGTGTGTGTGTGTGTGTGTACGTAACTTGTAGGTATATGTAGACCCATTCAGTAGTCATTTGTCCCATCCTATGAGCCGGGACGGCGTCTCCTCCTGCCTGATGGCGCTCGGTGAGCAAAGGGGAAGGTGCAACCCCATAGTAGGGACCCAGCAGCTGAACCCACCCGGAATCGAGCCAAGCTGGAAAGTCACTGCATCCAAGCCAAACGCCAGCTTCATCTGGGGGAGACTGCCCTCCCTCCCGTGCTTGTGGTCTCGCAGTCGGCAGCATGCGCCTGTTTCATCCCTGCTTGCTCTATCCCCGGCCACGCTGCCGACGTTACTCACGGCTCGATGCCTATTCATTCCGTATTCCCCCCCTCCCCAAAAGAAAAAAAAAACGCAGCATCAGCAGCCCGGCCAGCCACTAGCACGCCGCTGCCTTCAGAATTCTTAAAACACGCATTACTACCTACCCACCCACCTACTACCCGCCTGCCTGCCTGCTTGCGCTCTGTAGCTCGCCAGGAGTAAGGGGGACATCTTGCGAGACACCGACACCAACGCGCTCCACTGCCAGACCAGACCAAGCATGCCCCTTCGCTCGCTGCTGGCCGCCACCCTCGCGAGCCTGCTCGTCCACCGCTGCGGCGCCCAGAGCATCAGCAGCACCTGCACCCTCGCGGGGGCCATCTTTTCCCAGGAAAGGTTCCTTGGAGCCTACTGCACCAACGACAGGAAGGAAATACACGGCTACGACTGGACATGGTCCGTTCTTTTTCCTTTCTTTCTTTTTTTTTCTCTTTCTTTTTTAACTCGCCACTAGCGCCGGCAAAGGTCGATCAAGCGAGCTACCTCCGCCAACATGCTGATCATTCATTGTCCGCCCAAAAAACAACAGGATCAATCTTGACTGGTGCATTAGAAACGACCACGGAGTCCTCAAGTTCACTGATGAGTACGTGACGCGCCCAACATGGCTCCGTCCCTTCTCGCCACCATGGACCGCTCGCTAACCCGCCCGACCCAGTGGTCGCTTCTCCCGCTCCTGCTCGCAATGCGAGTTTGACTTGAAGTCGGCCCGTGGCTCTTTCGGCTGCCGGTGCATGGACGGCTCGGGCAAGCTCCACGAAAAGAGCACCGTCTACCTTGGTGAGTTCCCCCTCACACCCGCTGGCGCCGAGATACCAGATACCGCCTGGCATGCTGCCTGCCAGCTTTGTTATCTGCCCTAGATTGCAAACCCAGACTGTTTCTTCTTCACCCGCCTCCTCTTCTAACCCCCTTCAGACACACAGCTTTGGAACAAGAACGGAACGATGGGCTGCTATGATCACATCGGCAACAAGACCCGGGCAGGGCCCCAATGCAAGGGCTGTGCATGATAGCAGGCTTCTGGCGCCCTCGAGCCAAAGGCGTCTGGGTCGGGAACGTACAGGGCACGTCGGTAAAATCCCATTGAGATATTTGATTAGTTGGGTGGCAGCTCTGGTTGGGATCCAGCCCGTCTTGTCTTTGCCCCCAGTCAGCATGTTTTGTTTTTCCCCTTCCCTCCCTACTTGCAACCGCGAATCCAGGAATACCCATTCGGAATGCCGGTTCACATCTCCTTGGGGGAGCACAAAACAAGAGGGTTAATGCGTTGAGTCCGCTTCTCATCCAATAAACTCCGCGGTAATCAATGCGCCCCAGAGAAGGCCTGTTTGCCATGACTTTTCCATCAGCTCCCGAGCTTTTCGGACCTGGAATGCGGCGGAGATGAAATCTCTAATTAGCCATCAATGTGCAGGAGGCGGGCCGCGGCTGTCTGGTGTTTTTCTGCATACCTGCACCATGCCCGTCTTCTCGACCATCTTTAGTCTTTCCTGGATCAGGCTGCGTTGTGACGAATCCTGCGTGAGGCACCCTGCAGCGAACATGGGGAATACCATGCAAGCCTCGGCAGTACCTCCTCGTCTTATCTCGGCCAGACACTCGACGATGTTGGCCACGCCTGTCTGGACGTCTGGGTGTGTTGCGGGCTTGCCCAGGACACGTTGGTGTAGGTGTACCGACCCGGCCCAGTGGTAGGCTCTGTTGCAAGCCGCCAGTTCCATGCCGTTCCAGCACTGGGCGTCCTCGGTCCCCTTGATGTGCGGGCAGGGCCGTGGCGGGAGCTCGATGCTCCGCGCCAGGTCGTGCTCCAGCGCCTCTGCTCTCTCCAACACATCGGCGCCTGGGCTCCATTCCCGCGGCTCCGGGCCATGGCCCTTTTCATGGCGGCGCCCGCTCTCACAGCTCCTCGCGAGCTCCGCGATCCTGGCCAGTATATAGACGCACGACGTCGAGAAGCCCATGATGCAGTCAATCTCGTCGTCGTCTTCGGGTGCATAGACTTTGTAGTCGAGAATCCAGGCGCTCGATACATCGCGCTCGCCGCCGCCGCTGAGGCTTCCCAAGACGTCGAGGTAGGCGAACCAGCTCCAGAGAAAGTTGCAGATCTGGATCTCTTCGTGTTCCGCCGACGACGACCCGCCGCTGGCCAGAGCCACCGACCGACTCCACCGTAGACCGCCTGGCCGTGCCGATATGAGCTCACGCGCCAGCGAAAGATGCCGCTGCCAGGAGATGGAATAGCCAAAGGCGGTCGGCGAGATGATCTCTAGCGATGCCAGCATAATAGCTGTTGCGACGTTGGTGTTTGAGATGCTCTGGTTGGGATCGCTGAGAGCGGCGCGGAGGGCCGGGAAGATGTCCTGCACCCACAAGGCGATGCGCGTGACTGGCTCGGGCTGCTGAAGCAGCTTCGCCCGGTGTGATGCTATCAGAAACAAACTGTAAGCTCGGCCTATCCGACCCCGATTTGGCTGCATGGTGGCCTACCAGAATATGCAAGCATGAGGCTGAGCAGGTGATCGTTCCTAACCGCTAGCTGCGGCAGTATTGTTCTAAAGGGGTTCGACTGAGGTCCGTCAAAAGGCACGAGAACTATACCAGAGGAAAACGTATCAGTTCAGCTCAGCTACAAACAAGCTATCCCGAAGCAGGTGGGGGCAGCACTGGCTCTGTGGGTACCATGCTTACCCTTGGCTGTGTGATTAAGAAAGTGGTGCTGTTGACAGTTAGTAATTCGAATTGTCTGAGAGGGAGTGAGCCAGGTGTTTGCCGTACAAAATACTGCGTGAGACGACACGGGGTTTTATGTTAGCTATGCAGTCATGGTGCCTCTCTTCCAGGTTGCCGCAGCATCCATGCAGCACCATGTGGAGATTAAGAGGCAGGTTTGTAGGTATGGAGAGACGTGTAGCTACCAGGAGATTCATGGGGTTATTGAGTAGTCTGGATACGGTAGCCGGACAGTTAGCCATTTCCCAAGTCTGCCAAAGGGTATTATTCATGGAAGAGCAAGTGGTTCCGGGAGATGGCGGCCATTGCTTACTTTGGCGGCAAAGGTTCGAACTTTCGCGGGATCCGGACAATCACGGGCGTTTCGTAGTAGGACCCCCCTGGCTCACGGCGCACGCTGAGTCCGTGGACCCCGGATGCGCAGTCGTCACCATCGCCATGATCATGAAGCAAGCTGCTGATGTCGCCCATGTAGGGGAGCGACCGGCTGGACACGGGATTGATATCCGAGATGGCGTTGACGTCGTCGTTCTTCCCGACGTCCAGATCTACAAAGCCTCTGTCGATCCCATAGCACGTGCACGAGCCGTCGGAGCCGGCCTGGATGGCGAACAGCAGCTTGGCGCCGGGTGGGCGAAGTACGGCCATGGGTAGGTAAACCGGGTTCGCGAGCCCCGGAGGGCCCGTGAGCAGCGAGTTGACCGACAAGCGACGGACCTCGCCCACCGATCCAGGGTTTAAGAGCCCAATGGCTGACGAAAGCGGCTCGCCAGCATCGGCAGGGGACGCGGTTGACTGGCACGGAGATGAGCCGGGCGCCGCGCCGCTGAGAGGCCCAGAGATAAGAGGAGGCCGTTGCAACGACGGCGACGACTTGGTGCTCATGCAGTTATCCATCGTGGAAGTCGACGATATCGAGGTAGTGGACTGTGGAGACAGCACATCCAGATTGTACCGGGAGCGCTTGCGAGGGCGGCTCGACTCCGGGCTCCCGGCTGCGGCTTCGGCGTCAGCGCCAGGGGCAGCTCGTGGCAGGCGCGCAGCGGGATGCGAGGACGAGACAGCGAGGTCGGTGTCAAACACCAATGGGACGTTTTGGCTCGTGGCACTCTGACCCGACGTGGTCTGGCCAGAGGCTTCGCTTAGAACGTCGCTCTCACCCTGAGAGCCTTGCTGACCCGGCTGCCTCGTCCTCCGGCCATCCCAGTTGAGTCTGATGCTGTAGTCGCACTCGACCAGGCGTTTCAGGCAGCTGCACAAGAGGGAGAAGGGAAAAAAGAAAGAAGAAAAAAATTAGCAAACGGCCGCAGACAGCTACAGCGATAGTGACAACGACAAAGAAACAGAATACCCACTTGGAACAGGCGGGCCGCTCCTGAGTGCAGGCGATACGGCGCTGCTTGCAGCCCCAGCAGCCGTTGCGGCTGCGGCGCTTGGGCTCCGGGGCGCCGGGCTTGCGCGGGCGCGGCATGGCAAGCGCTCGAGGGCCGCGTCTGCGCGGGCAGCGGCGGTGGCTGTTTGAAGGGACGAGGTAGTATCGAGCCACGCGGTTGGCTGTTGGCCAGGTCGCCGGCGCTCCGATTGCGCTCGACTGCCGGGCCGGCCGTCCAGCCCCCACTGGGCAGACTGCTCGGGGGCGTGTGTGGAGACGGCAAAGATAAAGGGCACGGATGGATGCAGCTTGCTCTGTCCGCAGCGTCGGTGACGCACGCCTGCGGCTGGCGCTGCGGCTTGGGTTACTTGACGGGGCCTGCTGCGCTGCGGGCTGGGGCTGGGCCAGCTTCGGGCAGCTGCATTCTCCTGCCGACCATCGATCTCGTTGGATCGCTGCGGGTGCTTCGGACGCTGCAGGGCGTGCTCGCTAGGGCCACAGAGCGACAGGAAATAGCGAGCGAAACAGAGGCACGGAAAACAAGAGGGGTCAGACGCAAGGGAGACAAGGGTGAGACAGAGAAGTCAAAGGTCGTTATCGCGACCCGTGCGGGCCCAATTAATTGCGTTGCTGCGGCGTCTTGTGTTGGAGGCGATTCCCTTGTGAGGAAGGCCCCGGCCTGCTGGTGGCTCCACGATTGGCGGAGACCCCCGCCTTGGACGAGCTGGAGCAAGCCGTTGAGCGGCAGTCTGATCTTGGGCCCAGGCCCCGACCACCAGCTCCAGGTCCTCAGAGCAGTGGGGCCAAGGGGGGGCGGCGCTGCCATCTATGGGTCGCCGCGATAGGCGAGCTATAAAATCCGCCACATTCCATCACCCGGAGCCCTCCGGGGCGTCGCCAACCAAGGGCACGCCGCGTACACACAATTGAGAGCCGAGGCTAGAGCGCGGGCGAGCGGGCGGGCAGGCGGGCAGGCGCTCTGTCCCACCTGCACGCGACGCCAGTCTCGAGAGCTACTGAATGTCAATGTTCAATATCTTGATCTCCTCCTCTGGCACTTCCTTGTATGTCCGCACGTTCTCGATCCTGTGGATGACGTCGAACCCTTGAGTCGCCCTGCCGAATATGGTGTGCTTTCCGTCCAACCACGACTATTGATCCAGGAGCCGAGCCAGTGTTTGTCAGCAACCGGCCATCGTCAGCCCGCCCAGGCCGTGCGTCTGTCAGGGCCGCAACGCTGGGGGAGGCGTCAGGAGATGGGGAATGGACCTACCGTCTTGACTGTTGTGATGAAGAACTGGCTGCCGTTGGTGCAAGGCCCGGCGTTCGCCATGCTGACCGTGTATGGCCGGTCGTGCTTGAGAGTGCTGAACTCGTCCTCGAACCCCTTGCCCCAGATGCTCTCGCCTCCCGTGCCGTCTCCCAGTGGATCGCCGCACTGTATCATGAACTTGCGGATGACACGGTGGAAGATGGTGTTGTTGTAATAGCCGCGCTTCGAGTGTGTCACAAAATTCTCCACCGCCTTGGGCGCTGCATCGGGAAACAGCCGTATGTGAATGTCGCCGTATGTCGTGTGGATCACGGCCGACGAGCCCGTCTCAGCCTTCTTCTCATGAGACTTCTTGGCTCCGCCCAGCACCGTCGGCTTCTCGTTCTGCACGTCTCGCGTCGACTTGGATATGTCCTCGTCGTTGGTGAACATGTAGAACCGGCCTTTGCCCGCCCCTGTAGCCACCAGGATGGGATCCCTGACCTCAGATTCCTGCAGCAGCGGGTTGCTCGACGCTGCCATTTCCACCGTCGTGACGCCCTTCTTCTGCGGTTGCCCCTGGTAGATGGCCAGGTTGAGAGCTCGGAAGTTCTCGTCTTTTCCATACACCTTGACCACCTGGTTCGTGTACGTGTTGAGCACCTTGATGCCCAGGACCGAGCCGTACATGATGAAGTGGCCCGACTCGTCGAATATGACCTTGATCTTCTCCGCCAGTGCTGGGGCGTCAAGCTCACGCTCCTGCACCAGACGCCGCCGGAATTCAGCTTCATCGAGCTTTTGCAGCGCCGTGCCGGCCTGCTGCATCTCCTCGGCCGTCTTGATGGATTCATCATAGGTCCGGTACAGCTTCGCCGTGGCAAAGTCAAATACGCGGATCTTGCGGTCTGGGGTCGAGTAGGTCGCCAGCCGCTGGCCCGAAGGCGATATTGTGAGCGAGGTCGGGGCCGACTTTGACTTTTTGAACTCAAAGAGGTTTGTCGCGCTCTTGTACTCAAACACGTTGTCCGGCTTCTCGTAGCGGCCGTGTGGCCTCCAGTATTCCACCATGCCGCCTTCGTCCGCCGACACCACGCAGTCAAACACGTCGTTGAAGGCCATCAGGGTCACCACGCTCCGGTGGAGGCCTTTGATGGTGTGCAGCGGCTCGCTCTTCTCCCCCCTCCCGTCCAGCACGTGTATCAGCGGCTTCTCGGCCTCGGACACGGCGAGGAGCGGCAGCGAGGCGCCCTTCTTGTGCACCCAGCACACACACTTCGGCACAAACTCGAGCGGGACCATGGCGAGCAAGTCGAAGGTGATGACGTCGAAGATCTTGAGGGACCTGTCGGCACCAGCGGTGGCGAAGCTGCGGCCGTCGGCGCTGACCGAGACGGAGCGGATGTCGCCCTGGTGTGCCTTGAACTCCTTGACGAACTCGATGCCCTGCGCGACCTTCTTCCAGAACTTGACGACGCCATCGACGGACGCCGTGATCAGGAACTCGGTCAGCGGGGTCCAGAGCACAAAGGAAAGCTGCTCCTTGTGCATGAGGGACTTGGAGTACCGCGCCGACACGGGAAGGGCCGAGGTGTACAGCTTCTCGTACGGCAGTACGCGGCGCTTCTTCTTGGGCGCTTGCGAGGGCAGCTGCGGGCCCATATCACTGTCGGAGGAGCTGTCTGCCCATCGTGTTAGCCAAGCATGAAGAGACGTCTCTGTCTCTCTGCCCACGCCCCCAGTAGGAGTCTGGTTCCAGCGCTGCTGGGCGGGGCAGGCTTACCATCATCGTCTTGGCCGGTGAAGTCGGCATGGCTTCGCTTGCCCGGCTTGACGTCGTCCTCTGGCCCATTGGACATGGTCGAGTGCCGGTTGTGTGCTGTACAGGCAACTTTGTGGCAGGCTTCGGCGGGATCAGACTTGCCCGATGGCTTATCCGGAATATCGCTCCCTTGGGCTCCGGAAAAAGCCAGTATGTTGCGGGCTCAACGTTGGATGGCGGATGGTTCTTTGCGGCGCGAGGAGCATGGAATATTCTGCGACAGGCGGCTGGTGCAGCCGACATGGAGAGCGCCGGAGCTTAGTCGCGGTGATTGGCGCGACGCGTTTCTTGAAGAAAATAAGTGGGGCGCAACCTCTCTGCCGAGGGGAGGCTTCACTCAGTGGCGGGGGGCAGAGCATCTTGAAGCAAAGCTGCAAAAAGAAACGTGCACCAAGTCCCGGACAGCTACCACTTCAGCCGCCAGCCTCATGGCTCGTGGGTTCCTGGGGGAGTCCAACCATGGCATACTGATAGGTACTGCCCGTGTCCATGGGGTCTGTCCGAGATTGCGCACCCCAGGCGGCATGCCAGAGCAGCGCATCGGTGGGGAACCACTGGATCCAACCATGGCAAAGCTTGCACCATGATTACCTGGACCTAGCCTGGATAGTTGCCGGGTTCGATGACGTTCCGCCTTGGCCTCCCGGGCCCCAACAGCAAGACGCTTGAGCGGTGCCTGCATCTCGGTCCGCTCGGGTGCTTGCCAGGACCCCGATACGTTTTCTACTAATCGAACTTGCCGCCAAAGTCAGCAACATCTCATCCCTCACATCCCCTGGACAAGGAAATCGACTCCCCTAGGTTTTTTTTTTTTTTTCCTTTTCACCACTCCTCTGACCCCACCCAGGTGCCTCAATCGGCTGCTACCATCATGTCTGGACGACACCCTCTGCAACGCTTGGGATCGCCGTCCCGAGGCCTGTCCCTCTCGCTGCACATCCTCGGGTTGGCCTCATTTTTCCAGTCCTTCCGCCTCTTGTCTGCTTTCCCAAATCCGGTTAACCAGGCATATGGCGGGAGTTTCCAGTTCCTGACCATCATCGGGCTGGCGACGGCCACACTGGCCTTCGTTTTCGGCCTCTTGGCCGACTTGACGCTCAGCCCAACACTGTTCGCCGCAAAAAACTTTGTTGCGGTATGCTCGAACCCCCTCGAGGCTTTGATCAGCGTGCTCTATTGGTCCATCTTCTTTTACGACAAGACGCTGCTGTTTCCTGAGGAGTTCCAGCTCCCCTTTGCGGCCGACTTCGGCTACCACGCGATGCCAGCCATCATGCTCACAGCAGATCTCCTGCTGTTTAGCCCCCCGTGGACCATTAAAGCGAACGGCGCCATGGGGCTTAGCCTGGTCCTTGCCTTCCTCTACTGGGGCTGGGTCGAGCAGTGCTTCAGCAAAAACGGATGGGTAAGTCGAATCGAGAGTGCCATCGCGTCGTCATGCTTCGTTGGTACTGACGGTCCCTATTCGGTACAAAAAAGTACCCCTACCCAATCCTCGACATTCTCACAACGCCCCAGCGTGCTCTGTTTTTCGCTTTTTGTGCCGGCATCGAGGCCGCTAGCACCATGGCTCTAAAGTGGCTGTATGGCCAGGTGAATGGGGTCGAGGAGTTCAAACGCGAGGCACTCAAGCCTGCGAAACTCAAGTAGAGCAACCTCACCGAAAGCCCGTCGCCGCCGTGTTGCCCCTGAATTGGTGAATTGGTTGGGCCCAGGGGCAAAGTGCTTGCACGTGACAACGAATGGCTGGAATAAAGGCGTTTATGCACCTTGGTCTCTGTACATAAAGCCAATCACACATGTCTATCTCTCGCAGTGCCTAGAACCACGCGGTTGCATCCTCTCTCGACTCAGTGTGGTCGACGCCCAAGACTGACAACCGACCCCTGCCTCAGGTCCTTCGTCGGGTGCCATCGCCTCGAATCCCATGCCTTCCAGTGAGAGGCGAGGTTTTCTAGCTTAGTCATCGTTCGATCCATGTTCCCACAAAAGTTTTTGAGTCACGTCGGACTGTGCGTATCGTTTGTCACTTATACGGTATGAAGATGCTTGTCTCGCCTGATGATTTCACAGACAACAAAAAAGAACAGCACTGCAAGGAGGTTTCATCTTGCATATCTACACGTCCATAGCCCTGGGCCGCTCTGATCTGCTCATATACGCGTTTGATCTCGTCTAGAGACAGAGAGAGACTCGGTCATGTCGGTAGGCTTAAACCAAGCGTGGATCGTGGACATGCTCAACCCCTGCCTCCCCACTACCGCCGTCAACTAATTCCGAATCTCGACGCCTTGTCTCGTCGGTTTTATAGTTCTTCATTGAGAACAAGAATGTTGGCAACAAGGCCGAGAGCGAAGACTGGAGAGGTACTGTGGCCAGGCATCTGCCTGCCTGTTTGCCCATCTTCACTCTGCTGGCCTCTGGCTGACATGAAAGGCTGGGCGCAGTCCGTGGCTACAACCCCCTGACATCCCCTGATCTCCTCCAGCATGAGATCAGCCAGACGCCAGAGTCCAAGCAGACGGTCCTGCATAGCAGGGACGAGGTGGTGGCTGCCGTCAATGGCACCGACGAGAAGCACAGGCTCCTCGTCATCGTCGGCCCTTGTTCTATCCATGACCCAGCCGCCGCGCTGGCGTACTGCGACCTGCTCCTAAAGGAGAAGGAGAAGCACAAGGACGAGCTGCTGATCGTCATGCGCTCCTACCTGGAAAAGCCCCGCACGACCGTGGGCTGGAAGGGCCTCATCAACGACCCCGACATCGACAACAGCTTCCAGATCAACAAGGGCCTCCGCATGGCCCGCCAGCTCTTCGTCGACCTCACCGGCAAGGGCATGCCGATCGCGAGCGAGATGCTCGACACCATCTCGCCGCAGTTCCTGGCCGACCTGCTCTCCGCCGGCGCCGTGGGCGCCCGCACGACCGAGAGCCAGCTGCACCGCGAGCTGGCCAGCGGCCTCAGCTTCCCCGTGGGCTTCAAGAACGGCACCGACGGCACGCTCGGCGTGGCCATCGACGCCATCGGCGCCGTCCGGCACCCGCACCACTTCCTGTCGGTGACCAAGCCGGGCGTCGTGGCCATCGTGGGCACGGTCGGGAACGAGGACTGCTTCGTGATCCTGCGCGGCGGCAAGAAGGGGACCAACTACGACGCCGCCAGCATCGCCGAGGCCCGCGCCGCTCTGCGCGCCGCGGGCCTGCGCGAGCGCCTCATGGTCGACTGCAGCCACGGCAACTCGCTCAAGGACCACCGGAACCAGCCAAAGGTGGCGGGCGTGCTGGCCGAGCAGATCGCCGCCGGCGAGACGGGCATCATGGGCGTCATGATCGAGAGCAACATTGAGGAGGGAAGCCAGAAGGTGCCCAAGGAGGGCAAGGCCGGCCTCAAGTATGGCGTCAGCATAACCGACGCCTGCATCGGCTGGCAGGAAACTGTCGCCGTTCTGGATACCCTGGCCGCCGCCGTCAAGAAGCGAAGAGAAGCGCTCGCCTCTGGCAGCGCCAAAGAGGTCAGCAAGTTGTTTTCTTCCTCATACATATGCATGGACAAATCCTGCCGCGGCTTGTATGATCCTAGTAACGGCGGCTGATGGACTTTGATTGACAGTAACTTGACCCTCGTCGGCCACCCCGCGAAATCATTGGAAATGTTAACATTTAAAATGGTGATTGGTCCTCCTCTTTTCCGCCTGAGAGCTGGTGGTCAGGGTCGCATGAAAACGACTGACATACGCCATCTTGCTGCATTGCTGCATTGCAAAGAGTCTGCTGTGCCATCAGCCGATGGTCTCATTGATTGCTCTCAGTCCTTTTCTGTTAACTTGAAATAAAAGCTCAATGTTCAGATGAATGTTGACAGAACGCTGCGTTAAGTTTTGGGCTTGATATTAACAAAAAAAAAGAAATCATTAAAAGAACAGTCCCATTCAGTGGTTTTAATGGGACAAGAGTCTCGTACATGCATCTAAACGGAAATACACCTTACAGGCACAGATTCTATCTAGTCTTCCCAGATCTCCGTTGGAGGCGTGCCGGCCCCCCCTGCCCTAAGCTTCTTGATGCTAACCTCAAGTCCTTGGCCAAGCTCATCCCTCATTCCTATAGCCAGCCAATGGGTTCTAGTTTTTGATAGTCCAGAGTTCCCGTGACCAACCCGTCTCCCGATATTTCTTAGAGTTGGGCCCTTGACCCTTCTTGAGGTCCGTAGTCCAGATGGCCAGCGCCTTGCTGCAAGACGCGAACGACTCGAGGAGCTCCTTCATCCTTCCGGTACGCACGAAAAGCGCTGCCAGATCCGAGCCCTCCTCGGCGATCTGCGCTGCAAGATCCATACACTCCAGGAGGAAATCCCGCGTGGAGCTTGTACCGGCCGCATGGAGTGTACTGGCATATCCGATCACTAGATCTGGGAGGTACGTCTCGCGGAGCTGTGCGAACTCCTTTGTGTCTATGTGGAGGGCAACGTCAGAGTTAGTCAATCTGTAAACCGAGGGGAAAGGGAGACAACATACAATCCTGCGTTGTCAGGAGCCAGTCCTTCAGCAATGGCTTCATGAAGCCCTTGATGAGCTTGGCGTTGTCGCTCAGAGATTGCGCAACCTCCCTGTCTCGGGATCCGTCACTGATTTTCCATGTCAGCCCAAAAACAATAATCATATCGACAGGAGGTGGGCATGTCGACTCACTCTCTGCTCTCGCGGGTAATTTGAGCAGTTGTCTCGAGACAATCCATCACCCTCACTGCACACTCCAGCTCGAAAAAGGGACGAGCCAGCAGCGCCATTTGCTCTCTTGTGACATCCACGTCCCCGGCTGCATCCTCATCCATGACATCAAGACCTTCCAGTCTTGCTGCCGAGAAGATGTCATCCCACCAGGATGTGTCCTCCTCGTCTTGGATGGGCAAGCCGGCCTTGTGTCTCAGAATGTCAGCGCAGGAAACACGCTCCGCAAAAGAACGGGCAGCAACCAGCCGCTTGTGTTCTAGTTCGCAATTCTTGTCAGCTTGATGTTACCAGAAGCACGGCATAGGACGCGAAACAGCCGTGGATATAAGGATGCGTACTTAGGAAGTATTTGTAGATCTTGACACCGTAGTCGAATGTCTCTGGGATTAGGCCGGCGACGAGCAGCAACCACTCCATGGAGCGAATGAGGAATTCGTCAGGTACGGCGATCTGGTTGTCTTCAGGGTTGCTCGGGTCATTTCCCAGGACGCCAGGGTTGATGATGCGGCCATACTTGAGCGAGGGCGGGCCGTTGGCGAGAATCTTGAAGGGGTGCCTCTCCGGATGCAGCAAGGGAGAGTCGAGCATAGCCTCGCTTATGTCCTCGAGGTACAGCTGCGGCTGGATTTTCACAAACGTTATCACATCATGGCCCATCTTCTCCATCAGGGTGAGCATCCGCATTTGCAGCTCCCTATCGGTAATGTGAATCAGGTTGCGACTCATGCATGTGTAGCGTCTCTCGCCCGCAAGCTTGGCGCAGTACAAGGGTACAAGCTCATCCAGACCGGCCAAGCGTAGATAGCTAATGTAGGCGGCCAGGATGTGCTCCCTGGTTGGTAACCTCCTGTCCGCCGCCTGGCCTTGGCGTGTCGTTCCCTCGAGCGCCGCAACCACAATGAATACGTGGCTCAGCGTACGGATCCAGTGGTGTTCGCTGAGTTTCGCGTAACGGCTAGGGATCGAGACTGTCGAGGCTGGCTCCAGCTGAGGTAGGAGCCGTGAAAGCGCCTCGTTTGGTTGGCTGCTCAATTTGGCCTCGGCGGCCAGGACATCGCCCTGTTTTTCCAAAAAGTCATCCAACGCATTGCTTAAAATGGATGCATGCAGGGACTTTGTTGGTGTCTGTGCTTCCCGCGTGATTTGGGGGCGCATCTCCAGACTATCGAGGTAGGACTTGGTGCTATAGCCGGCCCTCGTGGGCTCCACGGTGCCGAATTGGCTGAGAGTAGACAGGGAATCGGGCGAGAGTGACTCCCGGTCACATTTCCCCACGAGGTACTGGTCGTATTGTCCTCTCAACTGGTAGTTGTATTGAGCGAAAACGTAGTCGTCCCATGATCGTGCCACGGCCTCGACACGCTCCCGGTCGCCAGACAGGATGCCGTAGACGGCGCGCTCGTAGTCATCCGTGCCGCCATGACGAGCCATCTGCCAGCACATGCGCTTCCACAGAATGATCGGGATCGGGTCGTCGTCGGGCGAGTTGCCAACACCATCTAGTGATAGTGACAGACCAGAGATACTCACAGCCCTCCAGGCCTCGGTACGCTCCTGACACCAATCCCGGATATCGCTCATGCTGCGGCCCCGGCGCAGCAGCTCAAAGCAGCCAAGCCAGATGGCGCGCTCAAAGTACTCGTCCTGTGGTGCTAGCCTTCGCTGTTGCCTCACCACCACGTCCGGATCGAGCTGCGTGACCATGGGCCCGTTGGAAGTCTTGAGGTTCGATCCGGTGGAATCGGCGGTATGGGGGTCGACAGGGCCGGACATGTGCATGTGTGTCTTGTACATCTTGATTGCGGTTCGAGTGTGAAGCCAGCCGTGGGCGACGATATCTCCCCGGTCGGCGTTTCGCTGGAGGTCTTTTACCAGCTCGTCGATGTCGGGTCGCATACGGGCACTCTGTTGCAGCCACCCCAGAACAGCAGCGTTCTCCCGAGCCGCCGGGACTGCGTCCAGAAACTCGGCCCACCGGGGACCATGGGCCGGCAACTCATCTGACTTGGGCTTCTCTCCATATCTCAGGGGCAGCAGGCGTCTCAACAGATCCCACGTCTGTGCCTCTTGCTCCCAGAGCTCTAGCTCGGCCTTCGGGTTCGCAGGGAGGGCCTTTATGTAGGCGTTATCGTCCATGTCCATGTCGTTGTCGTCCGAGTGGCTATGCTGCCACGAAGGAGAATTTCCACGCGCAGATGCGGCAAGCCTTAGCCGTTCTCGCAGTGCCTGTGCTCGTTCGTTGACATACTCGGAGTATTTTTCTATCAACTTGAAGATTCTGGCGAGCTTCTGCGAAGTCGAGCCTGTTTCCAAGGTGCAGTCGTCCAGATACTTGGCAAACACCTCCACCTCTTCGTCGTACGGAACCGAGGTCTCCTTGAAGGTTTCTTCGAGCATCGCCATTTCGTCGTCACCATCTACACCAGCATTAGTCTGTGCATATGCTCTCGATCGAGGCACCAGCTATTCGGTCGTGATGGATGGGATGCAACGAACCTAGGTCGACGCCTGCATACGAAGGGTCGCTGCTGATGGGACCCTGGAGTGACTAGTATTGTGTGTCAGCGAGATACACAGCTGGGCCTATTGTTCCAACCGGATCCTGAAATATGCTCCTACCGGTCCCGGAGCCATGGTCGCTGATTTTTTTGCGCGTGAGGCGGCGGATCAAGTCGGGAGACGCTCAGCGCCCAAATCGCGACGGCGTAATAGAATCGAATTTGCGGGGAGGGATCTTGCTTCACATGTCGCCCTCCCAAGAAACTGGGGGAGGTATGTCGCCGTTTGCGGCTGTCGGGTACCCCCAGATCGCACGTGTGGTTCTGAAATCGTTCGTCGTCGGCCGGATTTGCGGTTGTGGAATAATCTTTTTGCTGGGCAAACGCGACAGCCGCGATGCGCAGCTTCCAAAGCGCGGTTCAGTTGCTAGGGACCGCAGCTCGAGGTTGGAGTGGACCCACCTCCCGTCCAGAAGTGTGGACCTCCTTGCGACCTGCCAAAGTACTTGAGAGAACCCAAAGAGAGTGCCGGTCTGTGTGTATTCTGCGGGGAATTTCAAAATTCAAAGTATCCGCACGTACTCGAATTTACTGGGGCAACCACCCCTCTGTTCCGCACCGACCATAAAACCCCGAGGTGGTGGGACTCGATTTTTTTTTTCCTTCTTTTCTTCCTCACACAAATGTCATCGGCTTTCAAATTAGAGTCTCGGAGCAAGACCTTCACTGCTTGCTCAGGTCCAAAGGGCCTCTCTGCGCGCTAATGAATGCCTAGAGGAAACATGTGCTCTCCCTTCAAGTTACCCGACGCATGTATTTGCGACGTTCGGGTGGACATATGTTACGGACGAGTGATACAGATGCATCTGCTCTGCTATTCGCGACTTGCCAAGATGTCTATTACGCGTGGATGAATTTCCACTGTTGACATGCCGGCTGCCTCCAGTTGCCCGTAGAACTACCTAGATTTGTTGGCTGCCTCTTGCCTTTGCTTCAACTTGAGCCTCAGCAGATCCGGCTTTGGGCAGCTCACAGATGATGCGCCTTCGCCATGCTTGTCATAGAAAGCCTGACAGCACTCGTACAGAGCGTCAATGGCCTTTTGGCACTTGTCTTCCTTGTATCCGTTCTTGGTGAGACAATCTTGCTCATTGTCAGCGCAGTCGGCGGCTGCCAGCGGCGAGCAAAATCAACACAAGCACCCGGACATACCTTGAATTGCACACTATTACAGACACCGGTGGGCAGGTAGGTATCCATAAACGTCAACACCAAGAGAAATCTTTGCAGAGATGAAGCTGTTGGGTGAACAAACCGCTCTAGGATGGCAAGCCGGAGTGGCAGAGAGATCTTTCTGGAGAGACTGGGGGCGTGTCAGAGTCTGTCTGTGACGACTAATGTATTCACGAGGGAACCTACCATGATAGGTCCGACTATAATTCCAGAAGGTTATATCTGTCCTGTTGGTTGGTATTGGGATAGTATCAAGTGGAGAGTGCCAGAGCAATGGATATTGTGACAATTTGTTGCTTGCTGAATGTGGTCGTCTTGGTGACAGCTAAGGATAGGCAGGTAGGTACCAAGGTGGAAAGCTACATATTTTTTTTCTTTGCAGGTGACCGCATGGATCAGAGCAAGCGAATGAGGATTATACTCTTTGGTCGCTCAGCCAAATGATGTCACCGAGCGCCATGGAAGAGCTGGCAAATCCCGCGACTGTTCCTCAAGCGATCTGTGGCACAAAGCATTATGCGGCATCGAAGATCTCCGACCTTAACCACGCGCCTGTACAGTAATGCTCTGGAAAACTTGTTGGCGTGGTACTTTTTTCCAAGCCGGCTAGGGTCTGCCTGATGGATGGATCGGAGGCCCTTGATGCCCTGGCCGCCGTTGCGTTGGACTTCTTGATGGGTGCGATATATCTGTTTGCCTTTTCCTTCCTTCGCTCACCACATCTCGGCATTGCTTCTCCGATCAAAATAGCGCGCTTGCCCAAGGCAAATAATTTTGTACTTTTGTTTTGCTGTTCTCAGCCCTTCATGAAGTACCGATTTAACGATCTTTCAAGGGCAGCGTTGTATATACCAGTGCACGGTGATACTTTCAGCGCCATTAGCGGGCACTAACAGATCAGATCAGGTTGCCCGAGGCTCGATGTCCTCAATCATGCATACTTTTCACGTTTGCACACCAACTAGGTACCTAGGTACTGTAGGCAGCCACGCACTCGCCAAGAAAGGAAGGCACCAGACAAGACACGGGCGTTTTGTAGCAGACGCACCCGTCACTAAAGTAGGCGGTCGAGCCCCACTCCCGCTGGGAGTTTACTTTTGGCACTGGAGGCGCATCCTCTTTTTCTCTATCGCACCACGAACAATTCTACATCTCGCACCACGAACCGACAAGGCTGTCCCGATCAATCTCGTCTTCTCGGCTATATCCTAGCCAGTTGGTCTTCCCCGTAGCGCCTCCTCCGCCGGATAATTCCCCCCCGTCTCAAGCCGCAGCTTCTGTTGTAGGTGCAGGTTAGGCGCCTACACAAGGTTCCAGGAGGAATTGGTGGACGAATCCTACCCCTCCTGTGAGTTTCCGATCAAAGAAGCCCAGCCCGGGCCAGTCCCACCGCAAAACCCGCGCCGCAACCGCACGCGCTCGTGTCGACCTCTGCCCTGCGCCGCCCAACCTGCCCACCGCCCGCCACAACAACCTCTCTTGCTGATTCGCTAACTCTTGGTCTGAGAGAGAAGCACCTCCACGATCCTTGCCGCTCGCCGGACAGCAAACCAAACACTCGATACCCGCCGCGACGCCAAAATGTCGGACAACGAGAACGGAGCTAGTCCGCCGCCCGGCGGCGAGCCGGCCCAGCCTCCGGCTGCCGAGCACCTGAACATCAAAGTGACGGACAACAACAACGAGGTCTTCTTCAAGATCAAGAGGAGCACCAAGCTTGAGAAGCTCATGAACGCCTTCTGCGAGCGGCAAGGAAAGACCCTCAACTCGGTCCGCTTTCTATTCGACGGCCAGCGTGTGCAACCGACGGACACACCCGACTCCGTGCGTGCTCCCCCAGAAGATTCTATCCCATGTCCATTCTATATCATAATTCGTCTGTCTTGTCTCCGGGATGTGCTGTGTTCCGGGCGGAACTATTTGCGTGTTAATCCATCAAGATTCGTGCGCGACTACCTGCGTCACTTGGTCCGAGGCGCCTGTGCTGACAGTTGACATCAACCCTCAATCTAGCTCGAGATGGCGGACGGCGATACACTGGAGGTGCACCAGGAGCAGGTCGGAGGGTCGTTCCTTTAAATATGTCTCGTCTATTCGCGCCCTGCTACATCTCACGGGCCTGGCATTCTGCCCGATATAGGTTGGGCAGATGGGGTGAACAGCATGTTGTGCGGGGCAAAGGAAGGCAGATGGGCACCTCTATCCAAGAACAGGTCATGGGCCAGGACTGACGGGCCGGCGGACATTCGGAGATGGCCATGGATCAATCCAGAGGAGCCCGTCCGAAAAGAGGCGACGTTGGCTTTCTTTCTTTTTGTCCAACTTGGGAGCAATTCGGCGGCGCATTTAAATGGAGGGTTTTGTTTGGTCAGGTCATCACAAAATCCCTTTTTTGGTCACCTGTCTCTTTTCCATTCTTCCTCACCTTGTTCTTGTGTTGTCTTTTGATCATTTCTCCGTCTGTGCTTTCTTTCTCAAACCTCTGGTTTCACCAGTACAGGTGCTCAACCTGACCCAATACGAGGAACCTCCCGTCACCCTCTCGCGTTGATGTCGTCGTGGACTCCATGACGGCTCGCCCCGCGACACTGGCAAATATCGGTCAGCCTGGACCCCTCGTTTTGCATCATCCGTCCGAACGGCTGCTTTTGTCTGAACGAAACGGTATCTGCAGGAGGCCTCTCCCAAGCACGTCCTACCTGCACAACAAACGACATAGCTTTAGAGACAGCGATGGGAGACGTGGTTTGCGAAGATGATTGTCACATGCGGAGATCACCATAGATGAGTGCGATTATCAAAAGATCACCCTATTTTAAATATCTAAAAAAAAACAGTCTCATATGATTCCTTTCCATTACGCTGGTGCGAACAAGCAAACTCAAATTTCCATGAAAACAACCCAGAGCATTAAAACAAAACACCAAAGCTAATGATCTCTAGAAACCTAGAGGAAGTACTCGAGAGGCAGGCAGATACAAACAAAGTGACCGCTGCTTTTTTGTTGTCGTTTGTATGCGTTACGTTTGGTCATGACCCACAGCACGGCGAGGCTGAGGGCAAGATGGTCGTAGATGGAATTAAAGGGGGGATAAAAAGGGCACCGGCAATGCCGAAACTGATAAGAGGATGGAGAGAAAGAAGGCTCAGAGGGCTGGGAGCAAGGAGCAATCCCTACTCAGGCAAGCTTGAACGGTGGGTGATCAAGCCTTGAGCTCGCGGGCGCGGCAAGGAGTACAGAGGATCTCAATGAGACCATCGACGGCTTCACGCGGGAAGACCTGGCCGTCGTCGAAACCGCCGCCGCAGGTGGCGCAGCGGAAGCACTCGTCATGCCACTCGGCAGCAAGTGCGCGAACGTACTGGCCGATGACAGCACCCTTACACCCGCGGCACTTGGGAGCACGGCGCTCCGTGTGTTTGGCCTGGCAGCCGGCGCACCAGGCATACCCGTCCTTCTCAATATGGGTAGCGCCGTGTTTGAAAGGGTCGCCGCACTCGGCACAGAAGAAGTGACCAATGTGCCAGTGTCCACCTAGCGCCACAATGTGCTCGCCGATGATGGGGGTGGTGCAGTGCTTGCATCGCGGTGCAAACTGCTCGTGCCAGTCGAGGTGGCAGAAAAAGCGCAGCCGCTCGTCGCCATCCTCGGCCATGGTTTGACCGGGGGCCTCGGCCAGAATCTCACCCGCGGCCCGTCTCCGTATGCGGTCTAGGCGGGCCTCCCTGGCCGCATCCGGCTCGGGGCTGATCTCGAGTGCCTCCAGCGAAGTGCCACAAGTGTAGCACGAGAAGCACTGTGGGTGGAACCTCTCGTTGGAGCCCCTCAAGGCCACGAAGCGGCCCTCGATCGGCAGTCTGCATTCATGGCAGCGTGCCGTGGCACGGCTGCCGACAGGAGCAGGGGCGGGGGACCAGTGGCCTCGCGAGCGTGCAGCCGCCTGCCGGACCTGGCCGACGGGACCTCTGACTGGGGTTGGGAGCGGCCGGGCCGAGGGTGTGCGTGTAGAGCTTGGCTCGTCTGGCGTGACGATGAGAGGGACGCCGGGCGCGTCGCTTGGGTCGTCGGGGGTCAAAATGACAGGTATTGAGGCGGAAGGTGCCGAGACGGATATCGAAGGCCCAGAAACCGATATCGATGGGGCGGGAGATACCGACACAGAGGGCACTGACGGAGGCGAAACCGATACTGAGGGTATCGACGGGGGCGGGATCGAGACGGAGGGTACTGATGGCAAAGGAGCCGAACCGGAGGGCGCGGATCTAGGAGGCCTAGATGGAGAAGGGGACTCAGAAACGGTGATTCCCGGGACAGTTGAAGACGAGCGACCGCTCGAATCGTTCATCTGAAGTGCTGGGGTCGGGAGCTCACGGCGCGGTGCTGGCGCCGATGGCGGCGGGAGATCAGCGACCACAGCTGAGACAGCAGAGACTGCCGGGCTTTGCCTGGGGATTGTCGCCGCTGGTGCTTGTTCTCCTTTCGGCTTCCTGGCTTCGCGGTTGCGGAAGAAGGGGCTGCGCATTCTGGGGTCTGGCTTCTCATCAGTCGCCGCCTTGTCGGGGGCCTTCCAATTTGCGTCAAAGCTTACGATTGGCCGTCCGGGCGTGTTACTGACGAAGGACGGTGTCGGCAGCTTCTCACTGCGGTCCTTGAGCCTCATACTCGTCGCTTCTCTTATGTCGTCTCCCCTGACCTCGACGCCGTTCTTCCTTGGCACGTCGTCCCGGGGGGCGGCAGCGGAGCTGCTGTCGGGACTGGGGCTGTTGTTTGTGGTGTAGCCGGGGTTGCGAGACTGTGACGGAGGGTTCCTGTGTATCTCGATCCTGGACAGGAGCCTGGATACGGCGGATTGTGCGGGTTGCTCAGGAGTCGGCTCAGGGGTCTTGGCTTTGTCGGTAACCTCTGGGTTGAACGACACGCGGTTGAGAGGGTTCTTGGCCTTGGTCTGCAGCGGCTCGCTGCCTTCTGTCTCAGCCGAGGCCGCCGCCGTCTTCTTCGCGGGACTGGAGCCCTCGGGCTCCTCCCATATCTGGTCTCCGGAGAATGGCTTCTCGACCTCGCCACTGATGTTTCTCTTGAGGCTTGTTCGCCGGCGGCTCGAGGGCGGCTTCGCTGCCATGGGTCTGGGACCTGCAGCGAGTCCACGATAGCCTTTTGATCGATCCAGCTCCGTTGAACTGTCTCGCGACTTTTCAAGGCTCTGGCGGCTTCGCTCCGCGATGCTGGTAGCGGCGCTGTTTCTGGTCGCTGCTGGCGGCGAGGTGCGGCCGTTTACAGAGCCGTGGCTAGACGTGGAGCTGCCAGAGACGGACCGCGAACCCATATTCCTACCAAGACCCGTCGGTTCGACGTCGTTGCCGCAGTATCCCGCAGTCGCCGTCCGGGCATATGCGTAGCTGTTCTTGCGCATATGGGGCTTATAGCGATATGGCGCATCTGGCTCGGGCCGCTTGACGCCGTTCTGGTGTTTCCACACGAGCTCGGCCGCCTCGGTCAAGGCAGCCTCGTGCAGGCGTTTCTCGTCCTCGTCCATCTCCTTTTCCTTCCCCTTGGCATCCCCATCCTGCTCTTGCAAGCTCATGTCGTCCATGGCTTGTCTGAGCGAGAACGCCTCTTCCTTCTCCATCCACCTCTGTCCGCGCTCGATGTACGTGGCGCTGGGGACAACTTCGGAAGGCTTCAGGGGTGGTGGGCTCGTTGATTTCGCTGGATAGTAGTCACGGCCCCTGGTGCTCGTGCTCATGCCCGAGTAGCGCGACGAGATGCTGGGAGCCATGGAGGGTCGGCTGCCAGAGCGTGGCACAGGAGATTGGCTTTTCGGCGGGCGAACCGACGAGGTTTCTGATCCAGAGGCGATGCCGCCAAGCGAAGAGCGGTTGCTTGTCATCGAGGGCCGGCCAGAGTCCCGCCGCGAGCTGTCGGGGTGTGGCCTGGCTCCGCCGGGGCGGGCCATGCGGTTGTTTCTCAAGTCGGCGAGGTATGAAGCTACGTAGAGCATGGCTGTCAGATCAATCTTCCTCCCGACTGCTACCAGTGCAAGGAGACGAGCGCCAGCAACACTCACCAAACTGGTCGTTTGACATGTAGCTGGGCGAAGGCGGCGTGACCTTCCGTGTGGAGGTCCGCTCCTTGGACTTGCCGCGCGAAAGCATGGCGGAGTCGGGCGTCGCAGCGGATGCAGTAGATGGATGGCAGGTCTAGGTATACGTGATTCCCGGATTGTCGCACACAGAGGTGGGCAGGCAAGGCAGGCAGTCAAGCAGGTCAGGTAGGGTAGGCCAGGCCGGTCAAGGGTGCGATGGGCATGTGTGAAGAGGCAAAAAGATGGCGGGTATCAATGACGGGCTGAGTGAGAGGCTGGCCAGGCAGAGTTTAAATATGGTGGACGACGTAGATGGAGCCGGGGGTTATGGCGCATGAGACAAGGTCGCATGTGAGATGGCAAGACGATCAATCTGTTGAGCACCCGCCACGGCGCGGTTGCTGGGCAGAAGCTGGAGCAATGCGGCGGCTGCAGAGGGCGGGTGACGCAGAGACGACCACGGCTACGGTGAATAACGGGGCGACAAAGAGCACCGGGCTGGGTGGGTTTCGGCGATATGCAGGCTTGCCCAGGATCCGCCTTGTTTACGCCTGCGCCGGGCGAAGGAGTTGCCCAGGAGACAACACAAGCGCGGCACCCCCCCTGCAGCCAGCTCGGCAGCCACCCCACCCCGCTAGCGTGCAAACGAGGCAAGCTCACTGGCGGCTTGAGTCACTGCAACTCCGCGGCCAATCAAGAAGCAGCGTCGCCCTGCCGCACCTCGTCTCTGGCGCTGCCAGGAGCCAACCCGGCCGCTCCACGATGGGCGCTGCGCATATTGATGTGCATCTATTAACGACACGCCAGCGACCGCCGGCCGGTAGATGACACAGCACATGGCTGCAGCACGAACCGATCCCGAGCACTGGGGCCGTCGGCCGGGGTTCGGTACCTTCCAAGCGTTCAGTGCAGTGCGGTGCGGTGCATCCGGTCCCGCAGGGAACGCTCCATCAGTCATGATTCGATATATTCGCTGCTTGCCGCAGTGGCAGCATTAACCAGACGAACGCAGTAGCAGGTAGATCAGCAACCGCCCATATGCATCATCCGTGCAAGATAATATCAACTGCTCCCGTCCATTGTCAGGGCGTGACGGGCAGGCAAGACCACAACCCCCGCTGGCTTGAAGTGGACGGGGGTTGCCGAGGGGTAGCTCCACTGGACCCCCGTAGAAAGCGACATTAGAAACACAAAACATCATAGCTCAACCGTTCCAGCACTCTTCTGCTAAGAAAACAGAATCTCCGCCCCCCTTGTCGTGGTCGAGCGGCCGAGAAACAAACAACAAGGGCGGCGCGTGTTCGCAGCCGCGTGGGCCAAGGGGGCATCACAAGAGCCAGGAGCGCCTGGGCCCGCGCCTGGGTCCTGACCCCTCTCCGGCCTTCTGGCTTCGGGCTCGAACATTCGAGCCAGCCCCGCAGCCGTGACGGGGGCATTCCATGATCCGCACCAACAGCCGGGGAAGCAAACGCTGCGCAGCGCAACCCATCGCATCGCATGGAACGCGACGCAACCACTATCTCGTACCTTGGTCACTTCCGGTTTGTCTGCAGGCCGACGGATACCTGCCATGTACCCCAGTCTAGTCTAGTGTGCGCACGGCTACGTCAGGCAGGTTCCCACCGTCCGACTCCGGCCCGGGTATTGTTTGCAGCTTCACTAGGTAACCTGCCGCTCACTGTATATTTGTTTCTGTTTCATCTCGCGCGGAGCCGCCCCGGAGTGATTCTCGAATTTTCTCAACCTCTCTCCTTCTTGTTTATTTTTCTTTGTATTGTTTTGTCTCCCAAACGTCACACACCATGACCACCGCATCTCCCTGGTCTCGCCCAGCCTCCAACTTTGCCTATCCCCCCTCCCCCACAAAGACCGACTTATCTGCGGCTCTGACAGAACTGAGGGGGGGTCAGATGAGGGGATGGCATGGAGGCCGGTAAGTACCAGTTGCATAATCGCCACCACGGTTGCGACTAAAGCGCCTAAAAGCAAAATCACCTTGGATCTCGACACCGCACAATGGACGGGTAATGCAAAGAGCGAGGAAACTGAAGCCGAGACTAGACTCCAACCCTCGGCCACTGGCCCTTGCCATAATACTACCCTCCCGCAACCGGCTACAATGCGTTGGGACGTGACAAATTTGAACTCGAATTCTCGGCGGGGCGGATTGCTGCTCCTGGTCAAAGTTGCGGTGCCAATTTTTCTGTCAATGCAAGGGCGCTTCAAGCGAAGACGCAAAAACACAGTTGGCTAGGATTTTTGCTCCAGCGAGACGCCCGCGCAAAGAGACGCCCAACTCCTTTACATGCTTTCAGTGTGCTATCAGTGCATTTTTTTCAGTACAAACTTGAGATATCTTGCTTGGTCTGTTTCGCACTACCTAGGTTTAGGCCTAGACTCACACCATCCCTGCCTGTCGTTTCAGGTCGGGCTCAAGAGGTCTTTTCTGCTGGCTGTTACTCTCCTCTTCGGCCGAACTTCTAAATGACACAGCCGTCAGCTGTTCGACCAGCCTCCCCGGCCTCTCCGGTCGGTGCTGGCCGGGGTGCGGCTGCGGATCAAGGCGCACCCATCGTGAACATGACCGGGACCACTGAATCCGATGAAAAGAAGCAGAATGCGGCCAATCCCGCCGGGTCTTTGTTACAACCGTCGTCCGATACTGAAGACGATGATGAGCAGTTGAAAGAGGGCGGATATGGCTGGTAAGCCCACCCCGGAGAAAAGCAGGCTGAACTAGACTGACAGTTGCTCAGGGTCGTTGTGCTGGCGGTAAACATGCTTAATGCGCATACCTGGGGTATCAATTCCGTAAGTTTATGTCCTTATTGGGCCATTTTAATCCTTCTACTCTTTCCAGCTCTAAGCTGCGCGCCTTTTACAATATCTTACATGTCCCTCCATCACCACTAGTCGTATGCCGTGTTTCTGGCATACTATTTGCGAGCCGGCACCTTCGCTGGGGCAAGTCCACTGGCATATGCGTTTGTAGGAGGTCTCTCCGTGTCCATAGGTGGGTTCGGCATCAAGTCATCCTCATTTCTCACATATGACTGCTTCAGTGGTGATTGCGATTTACCAAACGCTGACCAAAGTATATTTCGATAGCGCTGTTTGTCTCCCCTCCTGGAACGTTTCTTATTGGAAAATATGGCACCAAGTCGGTCATGACCCTGGGTCTTATAATCCAAACGTAAGTACCATCTACCTCTTTTCGTCTCCTTCCCTCGTTTCCTCTTGGTCTGGCAAAGTCTGCTGTCCTGATGTGACTTGCGATGACTGTATCTTCTCTTCAACATACCATACTTGTGCCTGGCACGAATGGTATGTTCTATTGGTTGTATCTGCTAATCAGTGTATGCCATTCTGTCTAGCGTTGGCTTTATCGGCGCATCCTTTGCGACGGAAATGTGGCACCTCATTCTAAGCCAGGGCATTGCCTTTGGAGCGGGAATGGGCTTCCTTTTCGTTGCTTCTGTCGGCATCCCTTCGCAGTGGTTCACCAAACGCCGGTCGCTGGCCAACGGTATTGCCGCGGCCGGCTCGGGGATTGGCGGCCTCGTCTACTCCCTTTCCACAAACGCCATGATCAAGAGCGTCGGCCTGCCCTGGACGTTCCGCATCCTCGCCGCACTAACTTTTGCTGTCAACGGAATCTGCACCCTTGTGATCCGGGACCGGAACGCCCAGGTCGGCGCTGTCCACATCGGCTTGCACTGGGAGCTCTTCAAGCGCCCCGAATACTGCCTCCTCCTTTCCTGGGCAAGCTTCTCCTCATTCGGCTACCTGATTGTTGTCTTTTCGCTGGCCGACTACTGCCAGACTGTTGGCTTCACGGCATCCCAAGGCGCCATTGTCTCCGCCATGTTCAATTGTATGTCTTTTTTTTTCTCAAGTCTACCGGATGGGGAAACCCAGCGACCTGACCAGGCAACACCGGCTAACCATCCCTGAAATACCACATGTAGTGTCCCAAGGTCTTGGTCGCCCACTCGTGGGTCTGGCGTCGGATTCGTACGGTAGGATCAATGTTGCCTCTATCGGGACGCTCGCTGCAAGCCTCGGCTCTTTCTTCTTGTGGATATTCGCCGGAAAGTTTTTCGGCGGTGTCATCGTATTCAGTCTTCTCGGCGTGTTCTCCGGGATTATGTGGGCGACCATTGCTCCCATCTGCGCCGAGGTCGTCGACATCTCGCTCCTCCCGTCGGCCCTATCTTTGATATGGCTGGTTCTCGTGATGCCGTCCACGTTTGCCGAGGTTATCGGGCTCAGCCTGCGTGGACCTGGCACCAGCAGCTATCTTCCTGTGCAGCTGTTCAACGGGTCGTGTTACTTTATCGCCTTTACATCTGGTGAGAGCTTGCCAATTTCCTCGCTGATCTATCTCTTTCGATTTCGGCCTGGCAAGGTCACAGACGTGTTAATAGAGAGCCGGGGAATATGTGCTGACAGAGACTCACACCTGCAGGATGGCTGCTCAGAGCATGGAAGATTCGACAGAAATCCCTCTTGGCCAGGAGCGAGAGGATCGATGCAACTGGCAGTGGTGAGATGACGCCTGGAAGGGTAGACAACAATGAGTCAACGGCCATATTGGAGCCTTCAGAAAGCTTTGGGAAATATCTCATGAGGGGTGAGTGGATATTTGCCGTCCATCGCATCTAATGGGTAGTACGCAGGGTTATTTATTTTCGCCAACATGAAGTGCAATATTGGGTATTATCGACACATCGCCACTTGGTGATTTTGCACGCACGATATAGAAGAAAACAGCTCAGCTTCCAGTCGTGTTTGTTACTTGTGTAGGGCAAAGCCTATGGGTATATATTTTATATAGAGTATCTACACGATAGCTGTGAGATGGCCTCTGGGAGCAACCTTTCGCCCAGTGCCTGCAAGTACATAATGATCTCCTCATATCTACCATCTCAGTTCGCCCTTCTTACCCTCTTCTTGCGCCGGCTTCTTCTCTGGGCTCGAATCGTTCTGAAATCCCAAGTTTTTGAAATCATCGCGGGCCATGAGATTTCTGGGCCGGTCCCACAAGTGACAAACACAAGGAACATGGTCAGTCATTTCTTTTTTGTCTACGCACTGAGCACGTTTTCTCTCACCGATCCATGCGACAAGCCAGATACGACTTGGCTATATCGCGGCATTGGTTGTCGTTGACACCTTTGACCTTCTTCATGCAGCTGAGATATGTTTCCATCACATGCTTGCACTCTCCTGGGACACGCGGGCACGGTGAGCAGGGCTGGCCACCTAGCTGGCGGGGACAATGCAGCGAAGGACTGACCATCGTGATCCAGAGGGAAGCTGCCTCGCTGCGGGCTAGTCGAGGTTAGCACTGCGGGCACGAAGACCGAGCTCCCTGGCGCCACGGACTCACGGCGTTGGCTTCTGCGTGAGCTGGCCACCACCGGGGCCGCCGAATGCGCTCATGGCTTCCGCAGGGATGGAAGGAAATGGAAAGAAGGTGGTTTTCTCGCCCTCGCTCCAATGCGCTGGGGTCGACCAGGTTTCAGCCACAACCAGGTGGGCAGTTGGCTGGGTAGGCAGGCTATGTAGATAGAGTCCTGAATCGGCTCCGCAGGCTGGCACGCAAGGCGGCTCCAGATTAGGCGGTTGCTCGCCGAGCAGGTGCTTGCAGCAGAAGCCGTTTTTCGGTGGAGTCTGCAGGGTGCGGCGGTCACGTCAGCAGGCGGGCATCCGCTAACGATAGGGGGGCGTGCGCTGTGGTTGTAGGGAGTCCAGGCAGGCGGCGGCGGCGCAGGCGCAGGCACGGTTGCGCATTGATCCAAGTGGAAGCTCCTGGCGCCGCACCAACCTCGATTCCCACGCGTTGGCGCCTGAGGCAGCAACAGCTCAACCGCGCGCATAATTCTTCATTTTGCACCAGAAAGGGACGACGCGATTACAACCCACCCCCCCGACGAGACCAGGGACAATACTGCTTCTCTGCTTTTATGCGCAGTCCTTGGACGTCGAGAGCAATACGGCTGGACTGGAATTTCCCGCTTCCTTTGTTTAGGCCTGCTGCCCTGTTGCCGCCCAAGAATGAACTGACGGCGGTCTAGCGATTTTCTCTCCCTTGCACAAATTTGCTGGTGGCCCCTGTCTCCTTTTTTTTCCCGGAATTTTTTTTCCCTCCTTCCTTTTGACCCTTGACGATAAGCCGCCGCCCGCCGCCCGAGCTCGTGCGGCCCTTGACTCCGGCGATAACCAGTTGAGCTCCCGCGCTCAACGCCTCGCTTCCTCGCTCGCCTGCGTTGGCAGAGGAACACCTCCCCTCGGCCGTCGCACGCCCCCGACCCGAGTGTCGAGTCCCGCAGCCAGCTTCTAGTCCTTGACCCCAGACTCGGTAGCCCACCATGGCCGCTCTCGGAGACGACTTGTTGTCGATCGTCAACAAGCTCCAGGATCTGGTGTTCAACACCATTGGAAACGACTCGCTCGATCTCCCCCAGATTGTATGTTGTCTCGGGCTCCGCTTGGCTGTGCCATGGCGGGCGGCTGCCCAAGAACCCCGCCGGGCGACAGTTTCTGCACCGCACCAGCAGCACGTCGCGTCTAACAATGTGCCCGTTGTGCTCTTGTCCCGCAGGTCGTTGTCGGCTCGCAATCGGCCGGAAAGTCGTCGGTGCTCGAGAACATTGTCGGCCGTGACTTTCTGCCCCGCGGCAGCGGCATCGTCACCCGACGTCCCCTGATCCTGCAGCTCATCAACGTCGAGGATGATGGCCCCGAGCCCGACCAGGGCTACAGGCACCCCGACGCCGCCCGCCGGTCCGAGTGGGCAGAATTCCACCACATCCCCAACCGCCGCTTCAATGACTTTGGCGACGTCAAGCGCGAGATCGAGAACGAGACGTCGAGGATAGCCGGCAACAACAAGGGCATAAACCGCCAGCCCATCAACCTCAAAATCTACTCCCCACATGTGCTGAACCTCACCCTGGTCGATCTCCCGGGACTGACAAAGGTGAGGTCAACTCCCCGCTGGCGCGTGCGGCCCCGTCGTGCAGGGGACGACGGCCCAGGGGGGGAGTCGCCTGCGGATGCAGCGAGACTGACATGCGCGCCATTTTTTGCCTCCAGGTGCCCATTGGTGATCAGCCAACCGACATCGAGAAGCAGACCAGGACCCTCATTTCAGAGTACATCGCCAAACCCAACAGCATCATCCTGGCCGTCTCCCCCGCCAACGTTGATATTGTGAACTCCGAGGCCCTCAAGCTTGCCCGCCATGTCGATGCGCTGGGCCGGAGAACCATCGGCGTTCTCACAAAGGTGGATCTGATGGACCACGGCACCAACGCCTTGGACATCCTTTCCGGCCGCGTCTATCCCCTCAAGCTGGGCTGGATCGGCGTGGTGAACCGCTCCCAGCAGGACATTCAGGGGAACAAGCCCATGCACGACGCTCTCCAAGCCGAGGCCGAGTTCTTTAAACACCACCCCGCCTACAGGAATATTTCGAACCGATGCGGTACTCAGTACCTGGCCAAAATCCTCAACTCGACCCTGATGTCCCACATCCGAGACCGCCTCCCTGACATCAAGGCGAGGCTGAACACGCTCATGGGCCAAACGCAACAGGAGCTGGCGAGCTACGGAGACATGCACTTCCACGGCAAGGAGCACCGCGGGTCGCTCATTCTGCAGCAGATGACCCGCTTCGCCACGTCCTTCATCTCATCCATCGACGGCACGTCGACCGAGATCTCTACCAAAGAGCTCTGCGGCGGCGCCAGGATATACTACATCTTCAACTCCGTTTTTGGGAGCTCCCTCGAGTCCATAGACCCCACATCGAACCTCACGGCTCTGGACATCCGGACTGCGATAAGAAACTCGACCGGGCCCAGGCCTAGTCTATTTGTCCCCGAGCTGGCCTTTGACCTGCTCGTCAAGCCCCAGATCAAGCTTCTCGAGATCCCCAGCCAGCGCTGCGTCGAGCTCGTGTACGAGGAGCTGATCAAGATTTGCCACACCTGCGGGTCGACAGAACTCACCCGCTTCCCCAGACTACAGACCAAGCTTATCGAGGTGGTTTCGGATCTGCTGAGGGAAAGGCTTGGTCCGGCCTCGACCTACGTAGAGTCGCTGATCTCGATCCAGCGCGCCTACATCAACACTAACCACCCCAACTTCCTAGGCGCCACGGCTGCCATGAGCAACGTGGTAAGCGAGAGGCAGGAGCGGGAGCGGATGAAGCTGATAATGGAGGAGCGTGAGAGGCGGGAGAAGCGTCGGCTCAAGGAGCTTGGCAACGGCCTCGACGGATCGCCAGACGACGACGACAATGCTTCCGTCATCGCCGCTGCAGCAGCTGCGGGCGAGAAGACGACGAGCGCCATGCTCCGGAAGCAAGCTGCCAAGGCCGGCACCCGCAGTTTATCCCCGGCAGTCCGAGAAAACGGCACCCCACTGCTACCGTCGAGCCTCAACGGCACGGCACGCTCGGCATCTCCGGCGCGGTTCAACCCCCAGGCCGCAGGCGGCGCCAAGGATTCTTTCCTCGGCTACTTCTTTGGCAAGGACGGGCCTGGGGGCTTGCCAACCGCTGGAAACCCCGGCAACCGCCACGCCGCCTCGCCCTCTACCTCTTCCTTCGGCCAAGGCATCAGGAGGAATGATGAGTCAGCCCTGCGATCGCCCATTCAGAACTTTCGCGACACCGACGAGTATGCCCTGAAGCCTGGCGGCGGCGACTCTTTTGCCCAACCTTTTGTGAGTTTCTTTGTGTTTTCGCTCCACAGGGAAAAGTTGCAGGGGCGAACCAGGACGCACTGTGGTGAATGGGGGAACCCTCGGGGGCGACGGTGGCTAACGTGCTTGATGACAACGTAACAGGGCAATAGCGGAGAGCCGGCGCTGACTGAGCGGGAGGCGATGGAGACGGAGCTTATCCGCTCACTCATCTCATCCTACTTCAACATCGTTCGCGAGTCTATCGCAGACCAGGTGCCCAAGGCCATCATGCACCTGCTAGTGAACCACTGCAAGGACGTGGTTCAGAACCGTCTGGTCAGCGAGCTCTACAAGGAGTCCATGTTTGAGGAGCTGCTGTACGAGGACGATGGGGTCAAGGAGGAGCGCGAAAAGTGCGAAAAGCTGCTCCAGACGTACCGCGAGGCCTCCAAGATTATCGGCGAAGTGTTATAGATGGCCATGTGAGCGGGGGAGGAAGATATCGGGAGGCTATAGACGGGGAACGAGGCAACAATGAGCGGATGCGACAGGGAGGGAACGAGACCACATGAAAACTACGACGAGAAATATTACCCTCGATCCCGCCTACCGCTCGCCCTTCTCGACTGGCGCAAGGCGCCTTGAAAGGGGAACGAGCGTCGCTCGACGGCACCATGCAGGAATCTGTTGTGCTTTTCCGCCATTTTTTTTCTTTCAAGGCGGAGGCGCGCTGTGTGTTAATTAGGTGCAACTCTCCTGTTTCGGAGCCTGTAATCTGACCTGTCTTGCCTTGATGCTTCTTCACGTGTGCTTGAATATCAAGTCGCCTCTGTGATTATGGCCGACCAGGAGTGAGCCGACAAAAAGCAGCTTTGCGTTTCAACCACGGTCAAACATTAGATTAAATACCCGTTACCATCGGTACTATGCTATTATAATAGTGCCAGTACAGTCCGTCCCGCAGGTTCCCTTCCTCTACGCCTGGTGTGCAAGCGACAAAGTAGTACTGCAATCCACAATGTTCGTCTGCAATACCGTCCACGTCCTCTTTCCGGGGACATACCAGCGAGAAACCCGTTGTTAATGGGGCCGTCTCGGAAATATGAAAGCATCAAGCCAGCACACAGAAAAGCGCATCAAAGAGCATTTGTCTGAGCACCTCCGCCTTCTTAGCGGTACCTTTCAGGCCGTGCAATCGGCCCTGGAGGCGGTGGTGCCGCTGCTGGGTAGTGAGGGTCATACTCTTCGTAGTAGGCTGGGTCCGCCCGCGACAAAGGCCCTGGCTCGGCGGCTCTGGTAGCCACAGGCTCTCTGTCGTCATACAACGAACCCGGCTGCCGAGACGGATAGCGAACACCATGGTCGTACGCGACGTACGTCATTTCGCGGCGGACAGGCCCGCTGGCTGAGTGAAGTCCAGCTTGGTGTGGAGAGCTGTAGTATCCCTCAGTCTCGGGCTGCCGCCTCACTGGACGTCTGATGTAATATTCGCCCTGGGCGTCCCGAGCTCTGACAAGCTCGTACGCGTCGTACTCGACCTGCCGCGGGGGCCTTCGTTCTTCGTTGAGGATCTCGTAGTACTCGCGAGCAGGCGCTCGCTCGTAAACAACTTCTTCTAGCGGGGGCGCATGTCGCGCGCGGTAAAGTGGTTCGCCATGAGCTGGCGGGCTTCGCTCACGATACTTGTCTGCGGCATAGCCTTGGTCCACGTATCTGACATAGATGGGCGAGAGCGATCTACGACGGCTTCCTTCGGGCCCGGCAGTGCTGTACCGATGGCGATAATGTTCCTGATCCGAGACCTGGCCCGCATGCGGGTCTCGAGGCACGGCGCTGTGACGATCGTCCCGGTATGCTGCTCTGGGGGTGGGCTGGTGACGCGTGTCCACCGAGGCCCGGTTGCGTTCTTGGTCGAGGTACATCTCCAGGGCCGCTAGCGGGTCAGATCCCTCACGATCAGACGCGTTTGGAGGCTGATGGTCTGATGGATGGTAGACGGGCGGCTGGTAAGCTGCTTTCAAGGGTGCCTGGATTCGGGACACCGGCGGAAGGCTCTCTTCTTTGATCAGCCTTGCCGGAGGGCCGGTTCTGGTTTGGGGAGCCGCCGCCATCTGCTCGTTGTGTCGACCTGCGCCTCGGGCCATGCCAGCCGGGCCGTTGCTGAGTTTGGACACGGGTGGTACTGAGGGCATGCGGGCAGCCTGTGCGCGATCGGCGGCCCACATGGCACGAATCTCCTCCTCCTGTCGTCTCTCCTGCTCCTCTGCGTCCTTGGATTCGTTGGCCTGTGGACGGGGGCCCCTGTCATCAGCGCCTTTCCGGGGAATGCTCCCGCTTTGTCCTTTGGCACCTTGCTTCTTTTTCTTGTTTTTGCCATTCTGGTCTTGCTGGCCATGCTGCTGCTGATGTCCTCCGTTCTGAGCCTTGTGGGCCCCATTTCCATGGCCATTGGCCGCGTGCGGCAAGACACCTTCTGGCGTCCCGCTGCCCGGCCCACCTGGCCCATAAAACCTTTCGTGGTTTTCGGTCGATGGAGGTGGGTGTTGGTGAGGAGGATAGTCGGGTTTAGATGGCCACTGTGTCTCGGCTGGTGCTTGGTAGGGCGCGCCTTGCTGCGCCCCGGCCTGGAAGAAATGGGGAAGTGCTTCGCTGAGAAGCTGATGCTTTTGACTATCACTTCCCCCAGCGATGGGCCTCCGGAAGCTCGGCAAGCTCGAGAGATCAGGAACAAGAATCATGTCCGAGGCCCAGTCAGGAACTGGTGCATACTGCCCCATGTTCACCGCCGGCTCAACATGTCTGCTCTGGAAGTGATTTGCTAGCTGAGGCATGGAAAAGGACTTGCGATTTTGTTCCGCGGCTGGTGGGTTGGCCAGCCCAGAGTGGCATGCCTTGCACATCAGGCCGTTGACGTTGCGCACAGGCCGCATGTCCTTATTGTTCGACAAGCCGTCGATGAACATGGTTAATGGAGGCGGCTCGGCGAATTTGCCGTAAAAGCGTTTGGCCATATGATAGATGATGACCTGCAGTCGCGCGCTCCCCGGCAGATCCTTCAGGTTTGCCGTTGAGCTCCACAGTTCCCGCGCAAGCCTCGCCATTTCGTCGAACTGTACACGATACCGGTCGGGAAATGGGGGCGCCTGCGCCCCAGGATAACCGTAGTTGCCGTTGTTTTGGTAAGACCCATAGCTGTAGTTGTACGCACCCGAGGGGGGTGGCGGAGGCCCTGGTTGAGATGCGGGAGGGGGAGGACCAGGAACGGGAGCCACATAGCCCGGAGGTGGATAAGGGGCGTTGGGCGTAGGGGCTGCTGGATACGGCGGGTATGAGGCTGGGGGAGCATGGTAGGGAGGGTGTCCGTAGCCTGGCTGGGATGGAGGGTAACTGCCGGGCTGTGGGTATGTGGTCGACGGAGCAGTGGGATATTGCTCGGCGTAGGGCTGAGGCGCGGCGTAGGGAGCAGCTGTGGGAGGAGCCTGATACGGGGCCGGCGGCTGCGGGAGGTATGGCTGCGGCGGGCCGCCTGGGTACGAGCCGTATGGGTACTGCGAGGGGTTGTTTTCCTGGCGGTAGGCGGCCTGTCGCGCCTGGTGGTAAGCTTGCTTGACGGCCCGAGGGTCGGGGCTGAAGGGCGGGACCTCGGGCCACTCAGCGCGCCAGTGAACGACGATATTTCCGGCACTAAGCGCGCTAGTATGTTTTGCGGCGTAGTGCTGCACAACACCCTCAAAGCCGTAGTATTTGAAGTTACCCTGACATCCGTTGCAAAGAAACAACTCCTTCCGAAGCGACTCTGTGTGAGGTTTGATCTTGACGTCGAAGATCCACTTCATGTTTTCCAGCGTCAGTTTTTGGGTGAAAGGGCCCTTGGGCGGGTCCACGATCGGTTCTCTGCCGCTCGCCAGCGCCGCCTCAGCGTCCTTGGCCACGTCCGAGTAGAAGTGCTTTCGGACATAGAGGAGCACGTCTGCAGCAAAGTCGGCACATGTGTCTTTGGTGACCTTGTCGCCGTCGTCCCAGTTCTTACGAATCACATCATCTGCGTGGCGAGAAATGCGGCCGCGGAGAGGGCCTTGAATCTCGTCCCAGTCATGATCCGTCGGCTCCTTTTCCGTGCTGGAATCCGAGGCCGTGTTCTGTTCCGCAGTCTGTTCTTGGAGGCTGGCTTGCAGAGCAGCGTCTCTCTCACGCTTCTCTGCGTCCTGTCGTTGGGCGAGAAGTCGCGGCTTCAAAAGCTCCCAGGCGTTGTCATCCAGAGGCGTTATTATTTGCGTCGCGGCCTGGAACGAAGGCATATGGACAAGAAGGCTGGGCAGCATGGGAGGGTCCAGCAGCATGGCCTTTCGTTCAATTTCGGCCTTCCGCTTCGCCTTCAGCTCTGCAACCTCCTCTCGAGTCCGCTCATGCCGCCCTGCCGCAGTCGTGCGCGGTGGCAATGAGGGTATTCCTGTTGCAGCCGTGCCATCTGCAGCACTCAGGTCAGCTGACGAGCTTTTGCGGTCTAACACATGTAGAAACCGGTACCTACTGTTCGAAGGTGCGATGGGCAGTGTCGCGCCGTCGGCGCCATCACGGGTGGCCGGGCCAGAAGTTGCCTTTGCCGAAGTCGGGAGAGTCGGCTCGAGCATCTTTGGATCGTATCCAGGGTAGAGCAGGCTACGCATCCTGGAAATGCGGCCAGAGCCAGCGTACTTTTCCCATCTGGCAGAGTCTTGCTGATGCTCGGCCCCACGGACTTCGAGCCCCTTGAGCCATTCCTCCGTGGTGGCTACTCCCATCCCCTTGACATTAAGAAACTCCTGCCTCACGCTCTCAACAGCAGGTTTCCAAAACATCTTTGTAAGTTGGACGTCCCTAGGCAGTTGGCCGCGCTCCACGAGGTTGGAGGACAGCACGTGAAGTTTGTCTGTGAGGAGCACAAAGGGGATTGCAGGCATCAGTATCGACGGCGTCGATGACGACAGCAGAAGATCGATCTCCTGTTGGAATGGTCAGATAACGGCTACGTGCACTCAAGAAGAAGCGGGTCGACACAAACCTTGACGGACTTGCTAAGCAGACATGGTCCACAAAGACAAGCGGCAAAAGGCCAGACGATGGCGACTCCATCCATTCCAGGGCCGTTGGCGCAGGCGTCGCCGGGAGCCACATCGCCTGGATTTCCCGGCTTGCCACAATTTTGGCAAGACACGGAACAGGCCAGCTTCCACATGTCGAGCTCAGTCTTGGACTGGAGCGGGGTCGGCATGCAGGGCCAGTAGAGACGTCTTGAAGCCTGCCAGATGGAATTCGGCTTCAAGAGGGCAGCGGCGCCCGAGCAGGCAGGCCGCCGCTCGGGGGCAAGAAGCGGGCCAGGAGACGGGTCAAGGTATGAGTGGAACAACTTGTTGACACTCATAAGATTCCCAAGAGATTTGGGAGGGCAGAAAGCGAAGATGTAGTGCCAGATCTCGGCAGGTAAAAGGGATCTGTCGCGTGCAACATGATGCCCATCGGCAGAGACGACGGCCCCCGTGTCGCCATTCAGCTTCACCTTTTTGGCCTGCTGCAACCCAGCTCCAGCGGCTCCTTCCTGTGTTCCCGCGGGGGATGTCGCGTCATGGTGCTGGCCGGCCTGCGCCTTGCGTTTTCTCGATATCGCGTCCTGTGCATCGTGACGGGATGCCTGTGGCTCGGGTGCTGTCGTCGGGTCGTCGGGTCGAGTTGGTCGAAGGGACTGGCGGTGGCTGTGGTTGCGGTTTCCATCCTGGTCCGAGTCCTCTGTCAGATCATCCATGGCGCGCTCGTCGTCGGAGTCGCTCGCATCCGACGTATGCATGTCCGAAGCCGCCATACCAGCCGGGGCTGTGGTGGCAGACTGCGATCCTTTCTGACTGAAAGGGGGCTCTCCAGTGTCCATGGAGTCCATGGAAAAGTCCATGGACTGCTCCGTCGAGGAGTTCATCAAGCCAGCCGGCTCAGAGGCTGTCTGTCTACCTAGTGGCGAACGGTAGGAAAGCTAGGGCAGGAAACATGGAGAGCAGGCTGGGATCAGATGCCAGGCAGAGGCTGCGGCAACACTTGTCGCTCGCCGCTGGCAGCCAGAACTAGTGCCAGAATGACGCGAAACAAAACAGGAACGGGCAGTGTTGTGGGAGTCGAACGGGAGGCACGCAACGACACGTTCGACGATATTTCATCGATTGACGGAAATCGAAGTGGATACTGTGCTGTGGAGGGAGAAAGGTTGTGAAGGATAGGAAACACAAAAAGGGCGGCCGGCTGGAATGTCGGGTTCACCACTGCGAACAACTTTTTTTTGTTCCTTTGTTCAGCCTGCCCTAGGCTATGGAGATGCCAGGCGCGCGCCACGTCGGGTGGAGAATTCCCGTGTCGATTATGTAAGACCATCCCCTAGCATCTGGATACTCGCGCATTGAAAATCAATCTAAGCTTCTTTTTGGGCAAGAAAAAAAAAGAGACAGTCAAAACGCCATTTGAAGAAGGGCTAGCTAGGTACCCGACCAACACTGGTCTGCGCTGCACGTAGCTGGGCATCTCCATCCTCCCTCCAACGTCACGGCTGTTGGCCGATAAATGAGTACTCTGTTCTCACTCACTCGCCTGCACGTGGGGGTCAATTAGATAGGTACACTTGCTACCTCGCTGGGCCGACACAAACGAAGGCCAGAGAGGGCGGCGGGGGCGAAGGAATGGCGGCAAACAAAGAAACATGCACCAAGGATCATGCAGGGCCACTGCGGCAGGGGGGGCCAAATTAGGCCTGGGAAGGCCTCCGACGCTTGCGGCCTATCAGCCCGCGAACTGGCGCAGCAGGTCAAACAGGGCGCCAACGTTTGCGCGCCAAGAGAAATAAGCTTCCCCAGTTCGGCTCGCTGGAAAGAATAGGGGGGTCCAGTTGTTTCGTGGCTGAGGGCTGAATGCAGGGAGAGGGCACGCTGCGGCGGACAGACTCGCGGCTCACGCATCGATTGGCTCTGGTGAAGCTGAGCCTCAACCCCTCCCCCTAGCAGAAAAAACAGACGCCGGGCGGCCCCCCGAAACCCAGGCGGGCCCTGCTCCCTGTCTCCCGTACCCGCCAGTCCAACCTCGCTCGCAGAGGAGCCACAACCACACAGCCCGCAAGCAAACGTCAGCCAACCACCGGGCCAGGAGGTGGCGTGGCTCGATCCCGCAGAGGGGCAGCAACATCGGGTCTGGCCCTGCGTGCCTGCGCTTGCCGGCGAGCCGTGCCACCTTGAGCAGCAGCAGCATCAGGCGGACGGACATGCTTTGGCCGGACTGCCGAGCTAGCCACGCGCGCCCGTGGGCTGTACATGGCAGTGATCACCAATGATGTGCGTATTCTCAGGGGCAGAGCCGTCGGGCCCATCCTTTAATGCCGTCTGCGCATGTTCGGATTTGGCGCCGACAGCTGTGGTCAGGTACTACAAGAACCTGGCCTGACTCCCGCCCAACAGCCTGGGAGCATCATCTTGTTATTCGTTGTCCCCCTTTGTCCTGTTCCTGCCTGGGCCACATCACTCTCGCTTTGCCGAGCGGCAATACCCAACCAGTCGTTTACCATTCACCCCACGTCCGTTGGCTGCCTACCCACCTACCGACCCAGGCAGTCAGACACAAGTGACCAACATCCAGGAAAGACTCGGACACAAAGAAACCAAACAATCCGTTCGCTATATATATCTATCCCCTCTCTTCTTCGCCACACGCCTTTCCTATCTCGCTCCTATTCCAAGACGACATACTTCCCTAAAAGTCATCCATCTCGGCCGTATAATACACCCCCGCCTGCCCTCCCCTGAAATACTCCCTTGCCAAACCTCGACATCATCACATAATGCTCGGATTCACCGTCCTCACGACCTCCCTCTTGGCCAGCCTTGCATGTGCCGCCCCGACTGCACCCGTCTGGCCCCGGGATGATTCCCCGCCAGCGGGATACAAGGGCCCGTACGCTGCCGATCTTATCGAAGGCACCATGCCCGATTCCAAGACATGCGATCTGGCCAAGTTCCCGCAGTGCACAACTGCTGCCGATTCGGCGGGCTTTTTCGTAAGGGCCATGCAGAAATACGAGATCTACGACCGTGAGTCATTTGTCTGATGTTTTCGTTATCTTTAAAGCTATCTGTGTACTGACTAAGGCCTTGAAACATCCAGCCTGGGAGATCGCGGCCGTCATCTCTCTTACCGCGATGGAGTCGGCATCGATGAAGTACAAGCAGCCCGCCGTTGAGTCGAGCGACAAGGGCAAGGGTACCTCCAACATGCAGAGCGGCCAGGTATGCAGAAATCCTTCTCCCCTTTCCTATCCTCTGCTGAAGTCCTCATGTACTGATATGCTCTCGCTCCTCTGGAACAGTTCAATCTCAAGTTTGCCAAGAGCATCCCAGAGCTGGCCACGCAGGTCGACAAGATCACCGCAGGCAGCCAGACTCCGACCGACGACCAAAAGTCGCAGATTCTCAAGCTCCTGCAGGCCAACGACTACAACTTCCAGACCGGCGCGTGGTTCCTGGCCACCGAGTGCTCGGCCGATATCCGCCAGGGCATCCGCGCCGGAACCAAGCAGGGCTGGCTCGACTACGTGACCAAGTGCGTCGGAGTTCCCAAGAGCAACGACGACGCCAGTCAGAGGGAGTGGAAGGCGCGGGAGCAGTACTGGACCAACGCCATGACCTCTTTTGGCCTCAAGTATACCAGCTAAAGAAAAGCCTTGACGACTGAAGACTGGCTGGACCAACGAAGCTATGATAATTTTCACATTTATATCGAACTGTACTTGAAACATGCTCTGGCGTTATTTTTCTTATTCTCTATCGTGTTATCCTTATGAAATCGGCGTTAACTGGTTGGAGAAACAAACAAAAAAAAACTCGGGAGAATAAATCCAACCTCTGCCCTTCCTGTCACACTTCTAGATGTTTCCCTTGACGAGTGACATGTTCATACAAGACCCGGGAAGATGCGGGCCCCGTAGTACACCGAAACTTGCAGAAGAAAATGAAGATTTCGGGAAGCGGCCACCACAATAGCATCAGAAAAGTGGAGAATGTGATGCCTTCATGAACGCACAAGAGTGTATTAATCAGTTCTGTGTGCGAAAAAAAAAGCGTTTAAATGATTCTGTTATTTTCCAGGCCGTTCTTCTCGTTTTGCTGGTTTCGTGACGCTGAACCCCCGCCTTTCGTTTTTGAACGTCTCTCATCCTCTACTTCACTTGTCCAACTCGACATAGTTGGCAGGGAACAAGCCACTCTTGCCCTTGAAGTGACCAAACCACCAATCGTCGTCGGGGAACTCCAAGTCTGTGATCTTGGCTCCTTCGGGGAAACCCAATTCTAATAGCAAGCAAACAACTCGTCAGCGGGAACATCATTTCACGACAGCGGCGCGCCCGCGCCGAATCTTGAGGGAGTGTCGAGTATATAAAGAAAACATACCGTTGTCTTCCGCAGCCTCGTAGTCGTATAGGGCGGTGGCAGTTGGCCCCGCCGCCGCTGCAGGGGCAGCAGGCGCGGGAGCCTGAGCAGCGGCCTGTGGCGCGGCTGCCCTAGTTGGCTCAGCCGCAGGGGCCGGGGGTGGTGCATCCGCAGCGCCATGGGCGTCGCCTTGATCCTCGACGATCTCGACGTAGTTGCTTGGGAAGAGACCGCTCTCGCCCCTCGCGTTTGTGCCCATCCACCAGTCATCGTCCACCATCTCAATGTTGGTGACGTACTCACCCTCCCTGAGCTCCAGCTCGTTGTCCTCGGCCTTCTCGTAGTCGTAATGGATGATGGCGCGCTTTCCGCCTGCAGAAGCCGTTTGCCCGGCTGCAACCTGTTCCCGTCCAAACTGGTTCTCTGCTACCACGGTGGCGGCCATTCTGGCCTGATCCACATGGTCGTCTTCGAGCTCCTCCTCCTTGGGGATGGCGCGCTCGATCTCGCGGGCTGGAATCGTTGGTTCCGGAGCGGGCGGCTCAATCTCTGTCTCGGGCCCGCGGGGAACAGGGATTGCAACACGCGGTGGGGATGGAGATCTGGGAGGGGGTTGCTGCTCCTCCGCCTCCAGCTCTTGGTCCTCCTGTTCGGCCGCTGGCGGACGGGATGGAAGACCAGGGAGAGCGAACGCACCAGAGGGAACAGACGGACGAGTCGACATGTTGGGCGGCGGCGGCGCAGGTGCATCGAGACTTCGCTCACCGCCAGTAGGTACCTTCGGCAAGCTGGGGGCGGCGGTTGACGCGGAAGCCGCCTCCTTGAATCGGTTCTTGATTGACGAGACGCCCCCCGAAGGAGAGGGCTCAGACTCGGGCTGCTGCTGGCTGTCTTCGCCTGTCCTTTGCTCAACGACGGCAGCGGGGCCGCGCCCAAAGTTGGTAGTCTGCACAGTGCCCCAGCTCTTGCCTTGGTATCCGCTCTTCCACCCTTCGCCTCCACCGCTCTTCTGTGTGACAATCGAAGCGGCAGCGGGCGCGGTACCGGTTGCGTTGGGGCTGATAATGCCCTGCTTTGCCTTCTTCTCGGCCCACAGCTGAGCTGGTGTCTTGCCGCCTTGGTCGGCAAATGTACGGCTGGCAGCACCGACTGGTGGCGGGGCCGGGGCGGCCGGGGAGGCCAGCCCGAGGGAGCCAGGCATAGGGGCCTTTGTGCCTGTGAACGATGAGGCACCCCCGAACTTGTTGGCAACCTTGGGTTTTGGCAGGGATACTAATCTCTCGGACTGAGGGGGAGCGGTGAAGGCCGAGCTACGCTCCGAGAGGCTCTTGGGCACCTCGTCCGCGTCCTCCTCGGCTGGCTTCTGGGCCCTGGCGCGGATCGCTGCGATATCGACCTTTCCAACGGGCTCATAGGCACCCTTGACGGTCGCTGGTCGGTCGTCCTGTTTGTTCTTGGCCGCCGCCCGGATGGCATTAATATCGACTTTTCCAACAGGCTGGTAGCCGCCCCTGACCACATCGGAATTGTCTTCCTGGCTCGTGGCGGCGGCGGCGCCATTGAAGCGAGACGGTTCCTGTTTCTGCTTGACAAGTTCGGCCATGTTGACCTTTGTAGGCTTGTAGGCAGATTCAACCTTCTGGATCTCGGAGCGGCTGACTGGGGGCGCATCTGCGCCCCATCCGTCCTCATCAACGTTCTCGTCCCTCCTTTGGCGGGCAGCGACGAGGGGGTTGAAGGAGCCGGAGCCGCTGGAGGCCGTGGGGGTGAAGACGGGCTTCTTGGCGGCGACAGGTGGGGCAGCAGAGGGGGTCGGGGCGGAGCTGCCGGCGTTGTACTTGGCGCCGGATGCGTCGGCCACCTTCTTGATGATTGAATCGGGGGCCAGGTCGGCGTCGGAGCGGGCAGTTATCTGGACATGGTATCCAGACAGGACCTTGGAAACGGCGGTCATGTGGCTGGTAAAGTAGCCCTTGGTCCGCTCAGGGACGCCTCCGCCGCACCATGCGATGAGGACGTTCTTGGGTAGGCCCGAGTTGGGATCCTTGACCTTGACAAAGGCAAATTGGATGCGGCCCTCGTTGAGGTCCTCGATAAGCTCATCGAGCTCTCCCTCTGCGTAGCAAGGCCAGACGGGGGGCAACTGTTAGTACTCTGACGCACAAAGGAATGCTCGCCTTGGGCGGCACGCTCTCTAGAGCCAACTCGAGCACTCACCGCCCGTGCTCTCGACCTTGAGCACGCTCTCCTTGGAGCTGCTGTCCTGGAAGGCATTCACCAGCGGCGCCTGCACTGAAAATAGGGCCCATTGGGCATGTGTCGGGGAGCTTGAGGACGGCGCGGGCCCATTGACGACGCCGTTGTAGCTGCTCTTGATCGAGGGCCCGTTGATGGACAGATTTAATGACGCCATTGTGGGTGGTGGGGTCTGGCTGTTGCTCAGGTTGTTAGGACCAGGCGCTAGGTTTGTTGGTGAGAAAGGGAAAGGAGGGAGCTGCCTCTGGCAGACAGGTGTGGTCGGACGATGCGGCCTTTGCGTCGCGGCACCAGGTCGATCGAGCGCAGGGGACGGCGAAGGGAGAACGGGGAGAAGATTGTGGAAGGAAGAAGTACCTACAGATCAGTGCAGTGTCCAAGTTGGAGCCTGGCTGGGCCACGTTGGTTGGGGAGCTGGGCAAGCTGTGGCACCCGATTCCACAAGCGGGGCAGGGGTCAGCGGCGACCCAATACGTAATTCGGGGGGCTTGGGCGCCACGGGCTGGACAGCTGGGCTGCCAACTTTGACCAAGCTGGCCGTGGACTTGGGGGGCCCCAATCGCTACCAAGGAGCAGGCAGAGAGAGCATGGACATCTTCCACCGCGCGCAATTGTGCCCGCCTGTGTCAACGGCCAAAGTAAGAGGGTGGATATCGCACCTGCGCTGCTATCGAGACCAGTCGCAACCAGCACGAAATCCATTTCCTTTTGAGCTGTGCTCGGATAAGGTGCAGTTTGAACAGAGCAACGGGACATTCCACAATAGGCACTCAATCACAAAGCAAAGGGGACGAGAGAGTCTTCGTCAGCAAAGAAATACTCCGGGAGACAGACGCCCATCTGCTTAAAATGCGAGATTCCTGAGATCGATCGAGGCGATCGTGCAAAGGCATAAGCAGATGTCAGGTGTGACATGCTAGCCTTGTGACACATAAGCAAAGGGGAAAAGACGAATAAATTTATGTAAATATCCTCATGAAAACATCACTCCAAGGAAGCAGCCCATCTAGGAGGCTGGGAGATTGTGATCTGGCTGCAAATAAGAAAGGGGAAAAGAAGGGGAAAAATAGACAATACAAAATCCGGCGGTTTTTTTTTGGTTTGTTTTTGTTTTGTTCCGTTGGCCAGGGCGACAGACGCCAGCCAGCAGCTAGCCCCAGTATCCATAGCAAGCAACGCGACAAATGAAGACAGGGCCCGGAGCAGGAATACCAATCAAACTAGGTGTGTCGCGCATCCCCCTGATTATTTCCTGCATCTGACCGGGTCGCGCAAAGCCACCGCCTTTTTTTCAATGTCGGTGTAATGAGTCTGTGTAGAGCCACGGCTCATGCCGTCCTTCTGGGGGCGCCATGTCGGCACGAGGCATTTGCGGTGATGTCTAGAAGTTTGTTGTTGCTGGTGGATTGCTGGGTCTGAACCGTCACCGGCCGCCACTTAGACTAGATGCACAGCGTCTAGCAGCACTCGAGGCAGCACTCGCAGCAGTCTCCTATGCAGTCGCAGCAGACACAGCATGCGCAGCAGGCGAGAATTCCGCCAAGAAAGCCCTTCTTGGCTCCGTCGTCTTTTTGCGGAGGGGGTGCCTGCTGCTGAGGGTATTGCATCGGCGGCTGCTGAGGAGGATAGTAGCCACCCTGGGGCGGCGGCGATCCGTATGACTGCAAGAACGGGCATCTGGGCGTCAGCATTCACATGCGGTAACTTTCGGAGCTTCCACGCAGCGACCTGGGGCGAGATGTGCCAGTAAAAACCGCCGCGAATCGCACGACGTATGTCGTCGCATCACATACCTGCTGAGGGTATGAAGGGTAGCCCTGGGGAGGCGGCGGGCTGCCGTAGCCCTGCGGCGGCGGCGGCGGGCCGTTCTGGTAGAATTGCTGGGCCGACATTATTATTACTTGTGGTTGTGGTTGTGTTGATTGTGGTTGTTGATGGAAGGGTTGGATCCCAGGTTCTTGCAAGACCGAAGAGCGACGGTCGCGCTAAATGTGGGAAACTTGGGATGTAATGGGTCGCGACTTGGCAGTGGGACGACAAGAACAAGTAGCAAATGAGCACGGGTGGGAAAGAAAAAAAAAAGAAGGAAGGTGTGAGAAATAGGGGCAGGAGGTGGAGGTGGCGAGAGTGTTTGAGGACGGATGAAAAAGTAGGAGGAATTTGCTGCTGTAATATCTGGAACCCCCAGGTCAGCAGCACCAAACAAACCAGGCAACGCGCAACTCGGCAGCGCTGCAGCCCGACGGGATGGCCGCTGGTCCCAACAGGCGAGGCGGAGACTGGCAACCGATCGGAAAAGTCCCTTTGGGTGTAGCGACGCCGCTGAGGGCGAATTGCCGGGGGGGGGGGACAGCCGTCCAATGTGGCCTAGGGGCGCCTGCAAAGGCGGGCTGGCGTACCTGCAGTTCTGCTCAGCGCCCCGGTAATCGCCCACGAGTATGTGCGTGCGCCTCCGCGGCCTAATTCCCAACGAGGACGGGGGCTGGGCTGCAAACGCGGCCTGTAAGATGAGCGAGGCGCTGGAGGAGCTCGGGAGGCCATCACCGGGAGGGCCATCCATGCTCCTAGGCTCGGCCGAATTCTAGAATCAGGCATTCTGCGGGCCCGCCAACTGAACAAAGGCTCTGCGTACTGGACACCATCAGCCTGGGTTCCCCACATCGGGGCCGCAATCTGCTTGCGAAGACAAGCCTTGTGCATGGGGCGAGGAGGCTTTGGCGTGCGTCTGAGCTTGGCGTCGTAACCACTGTGGCTCGGCACCTTGTGCCGTGTGCCGCAATCTGGCACCTGGGCCCGCGCCTTGACCGAGGCTGATTGATTCCTCAATCCAGCCTAACAGGGCAGCCGACATCGCTGCGAAACAGCATCGTGGGCCGGCGGGGACGTGGAAAGGTCACGGGGACCCTCCACCTGCAGACCCGCGAATCGAGGCACAAGCTAGTGCGATAGCATTCGAGAGACATTGTATATCATATGAGCATGGCAGCGGACCATGGTGACGAAGAGAATGAAGAAGGCAAATTACTCAGAGACGCATTGCTGCGAAGCCAGCCTTTGTCTGCCATCAAGACCAACAACAAACAATAGAAGATGAATTGCTCTCCCTATCCGACCTTCACATATGCATACGCTCGTGCATCCAACAGGGTTGATGTACAAATGCGACCAACTTGCGCCCGAATGGGAGGTGCATGCAGTGCAAAATGGCGCAATTGGCTTCGCGCGCGAGCTCCAATAAGATGAGCTCCAATGACGGAGGAGGGGCTCGATGATTTATAATTTTGGCGGGGTATTTGGCTTTGCCATACGTCGAGTCCAGCGCGGACCAAAACCTTGCTAGCAATTCCATGCCACCACCCATCATCGGCACTCCAATAGTAGTGACGACGCGCACGTCTCACTAGCCCTAGACGTTAAGCCGTTGACTTCTAGATCATCCTGGTTTATTTCTATTCTCTGTTCTCCCTTGCTCGAGCCGCGCACCTCCGCCGAGAATCGACAAACCGCAGCGATGTCGGCCGTCAAAGACATCACCAGCGTGCCAGAGTGGGAGGCCCACCTGGCCGCCCTGCCGCCGACGACCCTCCTGATCATATACTTCCACGCCCCATGGGCGCCGCCTTGCGCCCAGATGGCGACGGTGCTCAAGACCCTTGCGGCCGAATACCCTGTCGCGGACCCGCCCGCGACCTCGTGGGTTGCGCTCGACGCCGAGGATCTTAGCGATGTTAGCGAGACCTACGACGTGACCGCCGTCCCCTTCGTCGTGCTGTCGCGTGGCGGCAAGGTGCTCGAGTCCGTCAGCGGCAACAGCGCCCAGCGCGTCCGCGCCGCCATCGAGGCGCATGCCGGTCCTTCCCCTTCCTCTGCCGCACCAGCCGCCGCCACAGCCGAGACCACAGCGGCCGACACCGCCAACGGCGGTGCCGACGTGTCCATGACGGAGGCTCAGAAAGACCCAGCGAAGCAAAAGGAGGAGCTTTTCAAGCGGCTGGGCGATCTAGTCAAGGCGGCACCGGTGATGCTTTTCATGAAGGGCACGCCGAGCGCACCACAGTGTGGCTTCTCGAGGCAGATAGTCGCCATACTAAGGGAGAACTCGGTCAAGTACGGCTTCTTCAACATCTTGGCCGACGACGAGGTTAGGCAAGGCTTGAAGGAATTTGCCGAATGGCCCACCTTCCCACAACTATGGGTCGACGGCGAGCTGGTCGGTGGTTTAGACATTGTAAGGCGAAAGCGATCCCCGCCTGCGTTGGTTTATACATCACACTGCGCCTTAACGCGACAAAACATACTGACGCAAAGACGCTCGTGGGGCTGTAGGTTAAAGAGGAGATCGCAAACGACGCTGATTTCTTCAAGGCGTATAGCGCCAGGCCTGCCGCCGATGCTGCACCCGCCGACTCATGATACATACTCCAGCTCGTTCTCGGAAGAAAAAGAAGGCAGTCTCGTCGAGGGTCCATACGGCCACTCTCCCTCTCCCTCTTGCTCATATGCTCGAGCTCTCTCGTCACTGAACCAGTTTGTTCAACCATGACTAGAAAAATTCGGCCAGGCCACCGCAGACACAAGTTGCGGAAAAAAAAACTCTTTTTTCCGGCAACCAAACGGCATCGTCACCGCGCGCAGTGCATTCTTACCACATAGGAGAATATTGGGCGTAGACGATACCAGACAGCTTTGGCCCTTTTGGAAGCGAATCGAACAGAGGCATGACTCGACGTATATAGGCTACGGAATCGCGGAATTTGTGATTTTGGAGGTTTGCTCTGCAGATACTCTGCATAGGGGTGACGCTGGGCTCGGGCGCAGATGAGGGAAACGACCATGTTTGGTACGGTTGTATCGATGGAACTGCGTCAAGCCTTGAACGTCATCAGCGCCCGTGTTGCAAACAGCCGGCATCCTGCTATCGAGGATAGGCCGGGACTAGTACGGAGCAATCAGAAGATAGCTTGGTGGCAACGCGAGTGCTTTTCGGTGCCTCTAGACAAACAAGTGGTTGATGCAATGGATGGTAAGCTCGAGGTATACAGGTTACAGTTTGTCGCTCAAGGGTCGGGTCTGGATTGGCGAGCATGTCAAACAGAAGATCCCGGTTAATTTAGTAGGGCGTTTTAATTCTCGCGGACCCTCTGCGAGCCTCGACTGCCCTGCGATGCGGTCGGCGTGAGTCACCGGCCACTCTGGCATATTAATCAGCACAGGCTAACTGGATGGGCAGGCGACGGGCATGTTGGTTGTAAGAGCATGGTGGTATTTCGCAAATGTGAGCCTGCAGGTGGGTCAAGTTCCGCGTCATACATTCAGTCTGGCAATTACTACTTCCTTACAGATTCTCCCGCCTGGGTTGTGTAATCTCTAGACTACGCTAGAACCCCAAACGATGGATTCCTCTGCACGCATGAGTGGCATGCATTCGGACGTCGCCGACCTTTGTAGGCCTGCCGGTAGCTGCAGGGCGACCAAGGAATTTATGTAGGCCAAGGCCGACGGGTTTTCTGGAGTCTGGCAGTCCACATGTCGGCGATACATTGTTTCTTGGACTGCGGGCAAAGGTGGGCGAAATGCGAGCATCGAGAAAGTGCAGAGGGCGCTAGGCTGGAAATTCTCCTCCGCCTCGTGCAGGTTCATAGTTAATAGGCAATGAACCGCCTGTGTAGTTGATATTGTTTTTGATAGGGGGGTAGGTGGCGTCACTGGGCAAGTGGTAATGTCGAAGGGACGGGGATGCTAGCTTTGGAGGTTGGTATGGATGTCAAACTGCCTGACTCTCTGGGGAGAGAGCCGAAGACTGCCTGGGTGGATGTGACGCTATTTCCCGCCAATGTGAACGAATAATGATATCCCGTCGGTGAAGAAAGCCCAACAGCGACTGGAAGCCAAAGGCTGCCGAGATGCTGAGCTAGGAGATAGCTTTGGCAGACTACCCCCCACTGAGCTCAATGCCAGCCTATAATGTACTGCACGTATCTGGGCAATTAGGCACCTACTCAGGTACATACCTGTACGCACAGCAACCCCACAGCGCCGGGATCAGGGGTTCACGCCCACTACACCCATGTTAATCCCGCTTAAGGCCGACGCAGACTCCCCACCACTGGCGCGGGTACCAGGCTCTTCGGGGAGACTTGATAGACCGACGACGTACCAATGTAATGTTGGTTGGGTTTGGGAAGCAGGGTGTGCTTGCGGCGTCTGACAAAGACTCTCTCTGCAAGGCAGGCAGACCACCGACTTCGCGGCGCCGGCTCCTTGCGACTCTCTGACATCCGCACCCGTGCTTGCTCCTCCGCCCTTGCTCCATCGCCAGCTCCGAGACGCACCCCTCCAAGCCGCGTCGCTCGCTCTACATCATCGCCCCTGACAAAGCGAGCGCACCAGGCGGCCCGCGACCCTCTCCTGTGTGGGCCTTTGGGCGTGGGGCTCGTACAGCCGATTCCGATTTTGCACATCGCTCCCCTCGACGCCGTGGCCACTCGCTGCCCTGGTCGCATTTCTCGCGCGCGCTTCCTCCCTCGAGCCACCGCGCGGGAGCTGCTGTCGCATACGTGAGTGCTTATTCCAAACATCCCGTTCCACCCCCCTCCCTGCGCGACGGCGTGCCCGAGGGGCCGGATGGGTTGCGCAGCCTGCCCCTTGGCGTGGGCCCTGGGCCAAGGCGGGCGCTCTCCCTTCAGCACCCGGTGCGGACAAGGACTGACGGCGTAGGGCTCGGTGACATGCAGATATCGACTTTGTCTGTGGACATCTCAGCATTCCTCAGCAGCCCCTCATCCCTCCTTGGCTTCCTGCCGTCCGCTTTCCGTTGTGCGCCGTGCTACCCCATCTCCTTCAGCGGCCCATTTTTTGCCACCGCGCCCCGACGGAGGTGGAAGGCTCGAGATCAGTCCCATTGAATCCGCGCGCGCGATCCCTATCGGGAGCTGCTCCTGTGGCGCCACACTGTCCCGGGTTGGCCGTCCCTGCAGGCAGCCAGGCGACTGTCTGTGCAGTGCCCTTGGCCAGCGCCCGCCTGGGGGGCACCCGTTTTGGCATCGAGGGGTGTCTTGTGGTCTCCATTGCCACTATCCAGAAGGACTTGGCGGATACTCTTGATTTCCGGAAGGGCAGCCCACTACCCCTAGTGTCGGAGCAGTTGCTGCCGGCCAACCAGGAGATTTCTTGGGTTGCTTTTTGGTCAGATCGATCACCGTGGGCGCGTCGCTTAGGCGGGTTCAGCCTGGCTGGTGGCGAGCGAGGAGGAACAGGCTTGGAATCGTCCGTGGCCGGCATCGGGTAGACCTTATCACGTCTGCTGAAAATCCCCCAGAGCAAGCATCCTACGGCAGCCTGCCTCCCGCTACACCCACAGGAGCCGATCTGTCTCCCGTACCCCCGCCCCTGATCGCAAACTCGCGGGGGTTCCTTGGTGCTGTTGCATCCTGGGTCTATCTCCGTACCCGCCAGCTCTAAAGCCACCCCAGGAAAACGAGCAGCGCAGGTTGAAGAAGCGGACCGCTTGTCTGCGTGTGTGGTCCAGGCCCGCATTCTTACTGCCACTGGCCAAGAGGCCTGATACCCAATCACTCAGGGGTTGGGTGTGCCCATAGGAGACGACGTGGCGGCTTCTCCAATCTTATATGAGAACGGGGCGCAGGCCAGCTCGGTCCCTGGAAAGCTGCTCCTTCGTAAACTCCGGCACTATTACTACGGCTCGCCGTCTCCCGCCGACGCGTTCTTTTCCCACGGGTTCGGCCCTTGTGTACATAAACCCCGAGTCACAATGACCCCCACACCTCCGTCGACGACGCCCTCTTCGGGCGGACACTCCCCTGAGGAGCAGTTCCGAATAATCCGGAAGAGGAACCGCGTGCCTCTCAGCTGCTATCCATGCAGAACCAGAAAGCAAGTTTACTGATCAGCCCCCACCCACCTGTTTGTGACTCCAGCTCCCTAGCAGGATGCCCAAGCCAGATGTCATTCACTGGACTGCGTGTCTATTTCCACACTTTTTTTTACGCGCCCTCCCTAGCTCGATCGGCCATCTACGTCCCCCTGACGGGTCTATATGTGGCAGATTTCCATCGCCCATGAGCGGTGCCAGTGCGTAGTCCAGTAGTGCTAACCATCACATGTTCTATTCAGGCTGTAAGCACCCAAATATCTCGGTGTTGAGCCACACACAAAGACTTCCTGCCACTCACACAATCTACCTTGTACACAGGAAGTGTGACAGGAGTCATCCATGCAGCAACTGCGTCAAGCGTGAGGGTGCTGATACGAGCGGCTGCTCATATGCAGCCCCAGCGACGCGGAAGAAGAACCAAAGTCAAGGCGCAACGAGCCCTGATGACATGCAGAACCGTATTGACCGTTTAGAAGGCCTAGTACTAGCACTGATGCACGGCGGTGCCAACCTTGAAGCGTCGGCGCCCGCCGCGGCCGTGGCGACTTCCTCGAGCACGTCAACCCTGCAGACAGGGGCGACACCCACGACGGCGACGACCGACGGAACGTCCTCGGCAAGAAAAGAGCAATGCGACCGCCGTGGCGGCGCAAGAGAGGATGGCGACGATGACAGCGATATCGAGAATGGACTGGCCTCATCGCTGGGTGTCCTCAAGGTCGATCCGGAGAAGGGCAAGTCGATATACATTGGGCAGGAGCACTGGCACACCATCCTAGCCGACATCTCCGAGGTCAAGAGCTATTTCAGCAACCACAGGAAGGATCTTGAAAGGAGCTACGAGACGGTGCTCCAGAGCAAACCATCGTCGGCGCTGCACGGGCTCACCCTCCTGCTGGGCGCAGCACCAGCTCCCGAGGTCGAGCTGCGGGCAGAGCTACCTTCCAAGTCGAGCGTGCTGACGCTCTGTAGCCGGTACTTCAACTCGATTGACAACACTGCCAACATCGTACACGCTCCCACGTTCTACCAGATTCTAGAGCAACATTGGCAGGACCCATCAAAGACGCCCATAATGTGGCTCGGCATGCTCTACTCCATCCTGTGCATGGCCATGCTCAGCTACCACAAGGTTGGCGACGAGCCGGCCGAGTGGAAGGGCCGCTCGAGCGAGCTGGCGGCCGAGTATCGGCTGAGGACAGTGCAATGCCTCGTCACGGGGGACTACACCAAGCCGGGAGAGTACACGGTCGAGACTCTGATCCTGTACATGCTTGGCGAGTCCTCGTTCCTGTACGACGCCGACGTTGGCCTGTGGATGATCAGCGCCCTGACCACAAGAGCGGCGCTGCGGATGGGCTATCACCGAGACTCGAAGTGGTTTCCGTCCATAACACCTTTTAAAGCGGTGGGTGCTTACCACAGCCTGCGTGCGCCTGCAGTAGATAGGCTTCTGGGCACGTTGCATGCGCATGTGTATGTTGTATGCTGACGGTTGTCTTGCAGGAAATGAGACGTCGGACTTGGGCTCTGATCAGGATGTGCGACATCATGTTTTCGCTCCAAGTCTCGCTCCCGGCCATGATACACGACGACGACTGCGATACGCAGCTCCCCAGCAACATCTTCGACGAGGAGTTCGGCCCCGACAGCAAGGTCCTGCCGCCGTCACGTCCGCGCACGGAGCCAACACCGATAGCATACATGATTGCCAAGGTGCGGCTGGGGCTGGAGATGGGCAAGATCATCCAGACGACGACCAGGATCGGCGTGCCGGCTCCCTACGACGAGATCCTTCGTCTGGATGCAAGGCTGCGGGAGGTTGTTGCCGAGCTGCCTCCGCACCTGAAGCTACAGCCCCTCGAGGGCTCGCACGACCCGCTCTCCCTCATCCTCGCTCGGCTCAACATCGACATCCTCATACAGAAGGTCTTTTGCCTTTTGCACCGCAACTACCTGCCCCGGTCGAGGAAAAACCCGCGGTATGCACACTCGCGCCGCACAGCCATCGAGGCGTCCATGGAGACGCTGCGCCACCTGGAGACGATGCACAGGGAGTCGCGTGGAAACGGCCGGTTCAGGTCCATGCGGTGGTTCTTCACTTCGGTTGCCACCAAGGAGTCTCTTTTGCCGGCCATGCTTGTTGGGCTTGACCTCCACTACGACATCGTGGCGGAGGGGTCGGGTCGGCCCCAGGATTCACAGGGCATGTTCTTCTGGACCCCGCAGCAGCGCCACCAGATGATCACGGCCCTGGAGGTGACGCGCCAGATCTGGGATGAGCTGAAGCACACGTCGGTAGAGGCGTTCAAGGCGTCCAACATACTGCGCATCATGCTCGAGAAGATCAACAGCCCCTCGAGAGGCACAGCCGCCGCGGCCCAGGAAAGTGCTGCGACAATGCCGATGCAGACCGGAATGGACTTCTTTGGCGGGACGCCCAGCGCGGAACTGAAGCCTGAGCACTCGGCAGCCATGACGCTGGGCATGCTCTCGGGCGACGGCGGCGGCCTGTCTCCAAACACTGCGGCTATGCTATCCTCTATCCAGAGCCCGGGGGGCGCCGCCACGTACGCGGCTCCAGCAATAGACATGGGTGTCGAAGGTCCTGGGCAGGGGCCATCATCAGCCATGACTCCCGACTTCAACATGGACCTGTTTTCGGGGATCAACAACATGCCCTCTCCATTCACGTCCCTGATGAGTTCAGGAAACCCAATGGACTTTACGACGACGGCCGGCTTCGACTGGGTAGGTTCAAGGACACACGGCACGGCCTGGAAAGGACCTGTTTGAGCTGACACGCCTTTGCTTGTGGATAGGATGTGTTTGAGAGTTACACGCAGACAGCGAACTTCGCCCCGGATAGCTTCCAGTTCACCGGCGGCAACACGATGCAGATGGGATCGGAAGCCGATAGCAGTTCGAGTTTTGCCTTTAACAGCCCCAACTCACAGCAAAGAGGGTCGGCAGAGGACCTGGACAAGAAACTATGATTGCAGATAGCTGAGGTGTCTCGTACTCTTTATCACGTTTGGGGGTTAAAGGCATGGCATTTGTTTTTTTTAAGGGTGGGACACTAACAAAAAGGACTATTGGCATGTGATGTGATGCACGAAATCAAAATCAGACTGCCGGTGTGTTTTCTTCTGAATCTCCACTCGCTGGCAGGTGTTTTTTTTTTTTTTTTGCTTCTTATATTTTTTCTTGCTGCCGAAAGCATACCCAAGTCTTGTGTTAGTCCGCAGCTGGATAAGGCTACGAAACTCTCTGCTCAGAGTCGTTACCAAATGCATTTTTTTTTTTTGGATTGTAGAGGAGCCAAGCATGCATTTATGCTATATGCATGGCGTTTTGATAAGATAGCAGAGATGGGCGGGCGGGGTGCGACTTGGCGGCCGATGACGAAGACGCTACTGCACCCGTGCATGTACAGCAAGCAAGCAGTAGGTAGGCAGGCACCCAACTCGGCCATTCAAACCTCAAAACGCCCACCCAGACTCGACCGACCGACGGCTTCCACCGACCCTGGCCAGCCAGGGGCCTCGAGCCTCGCCGCGCATGTAACACGTACTGGCCAGCTAGAGAACCGAAGAGGGGCTTTTTTTTTCTTTTTCTTTCCCAGCCAGCCAGCCAGCCAGCCAGCATGTACTCGGCGCCGCCAGTCCCGCCGCCCAAGCCGGGGAGCCACGAGGCGAGCCGGATGGGCACGCCGGCCGCGTCGCAGTCGCCGCGCCCGCCACCGTTTGCCGACCAGGGCGGCCTGCCAGAGGCCGCGTCGAGCGTGCAGGTCGCCCGCCCGGAGCAGATCCCGGACCCGGGCGACCAGTGGCTGCCCAAGATGCTCGAGGACAAGTCGTAAGGTCCCCATGTGCCGTCCCGTCCCTTTCCTTGCCGCCGAATAAAAATAAAAATAAAAATAAAAAGAAGAAAAGCGTTGCATCGGCAAAAAACAAAAAAATCTACCCCATCCCCTGACAAAGCGAGGCAGAAAGCAGGACCTGGCCGACGTGCTCTCCTCCCCGGCCCTGCTGTCGGCGCTGACCCACGCGCCGGGTGCGGCGCACCCGTCCCTGGCCGCCAGCCACGGCTCGCTGCGCGCGGCGCTGGCGGCCAACGTGGAGCTGGCGCGCCACCTGTCGGCGGCCGAGTCGCGCCTGGCCGGCCAGCGCGCCGACGCGCAGGCCCGCCTGCTGAGCACGCGCGCGCTCGAGCGCCAGTGGCACGCCCGCCAGCGCGACGTCGACGCCGCCCTGGCCCCCTTTGCGCCCGACGGCCTCTACCTCCGCCTCGCACAGGCCTGCCAGGAGCAGGCCGCCGTCTGCGACGCCCTCGAGGAGAGCTTCCTAGACCAGCACCACGGCCGCCGCGGTGCTGGCG
>PYSQ01000152.1:3554-59274 GCA_003049435.1 Nakataea oryzae | reverse complement strand
GCGCACGCGGGCCGCGCGGGACGCCGTCCGCGGCGGGCGGGGGGTCGGGCGGAGGGGGGAGGGGGTTGTATAGGTATAGGAGGAGGAGGAAGGTGGCTGTGGTTCCTGGGCTGAGGCTGGGGCTGGGGCTGGTGTTGGTAGGGCAGACGTGCTCGAGGGGTCTGGGGGTGGTGGGGATTCAAAGTGCGGCGCCATGGTGGGTGGCGAGGTTTTTTTTATTTTATTTTTAGGCTTGTTGTTTTCTCTCGTCTTTTGACCTGCAAGTTTAGGATGGTGTTCTTTTGAGGAGAAAAAAGACGGCACTTTTAGACCACCTTCTTCCAAGGCTCTGGTACGTCCAGACCAGAGGTCGTTTCCCAGACGAGCCCTGTAAAATCGTCACCAAAAACCGCTGGGGCCTGCTGGGTACAGTACAGAATCCCTATTTATTCACTGTATGGAACCGCCGTCTTGGACCCATCACGTGCCAAGCCCCGTCGTCCTCCCAGTCCAAGGGGCCCTTGCTCACAAACCTTAACCCAACCTCAGCCATGACTGGGAACCATGTCTGTCTCTGCCTCGTTGTAGCTTTTACCTGGTCAATGCAGCACTTGAGCGGCAGTGCAACCTTGTCAGACAACCCCCCCGCGCCACATGCTTGGCTATCTTGCCATCCGGCTCGCTGCTTCTGGCCGTTTTCTTCAGGCACCGTCCAATGGCGTCCGAGAACTCGGGCCCCAGCATGTTCCGACGTTCTTGAATGACACTCGAGCGCCGCCGCGATGTCGAGGCGGTGGTCGGCACCTCGGACCCTGCCTGCGAGCCAAGGACACCTCTGTCACGTCTCGTGCTCCTCTAGCGTCGTGCCAAAGCACAGAAAGAACCCCAGCAGCATGACACCCGGGCTAGTCAGGTTCGGTCGTTGTTGACAGCGGGCGTGCGGTCCTGGTCGGCGCCGTCATAGAACTGCTCGCCCCAAAGGCCGCTGAAGATACGCGGTCGGTCGAAGTTTAGGCTCACGCCAGCTTCGGGGGAGAACGACGTCCCGCTTGCTCCAGCCAGCTGGGATATGTACCTGACCAAGACTCGAGCTGCAGGCGCGACGAAGTAACAGTCAAACCTAGCAAGTATCGGCCTCGACGCGCAAGTATCCTCCGCCTGCCGTCAAGTGCCAGGAGCGAAATTACCCGGGGTTGATGAATAGGCTTCTGCTGGCTCGACTTTCGATGACGCCCAAGAGCGCAGGGTAGGCTGGTTGGGAAAACGGGGCTGAATCTCGAAGTTTTCCATCTCTGGCAACAGTCGATGATGGACGAGACGGCGCATCAACCTTCTGGGGAGTGGCTTGCCTCAGCAGCCGCAAGGAGGAGGGTCGCCCAGTCAGAACGCCATAATGCTGGCAGGGATTACAGGCGAAGAAGCAGGATGCGGTGGTGTTGCTTGCTCGCTATCTACTACCTGCAGGACTTTTACAGGGCAGGATGGCCTTCTTGGGCTTGGGGCTTGGACGAGACTGCTCCGGGCCCGTAACAGCGCCCATCAGCCTCTGTGGCCCCATCACGCGCTGCACGGCCTGCATGCGTTCTTGCTTTTTTCCCCACGCAGTCCGCGGATGGCGCACCCTACCGCCCACAACCCACCGCCCACTATTGCAGCGCGCGCAGATCTTCGGTCTCGCTGCAGCCTGCAGTCGCGGGCTGCATGCAGTGCGGCGTGTTTGCCCCAAGAACCAACACGGCTTCCTTTGCCGGCTTGCGCGGGCACCGGCTGTTTGCTCCGTTCGGCTGCTTCCCCGCGGACAGGGTGTGACCCCACCGCTAGCCCTGCCTGCCCAGCCAGATGTCGTGACTGGACCTTGCCTGCTGCCCCTATGCCTGTCACTGCTGCCATGCCATCCCAGTCACTCCCGCCAGAGATGCCGGACGAGGAGCAGGCTTTTCATCGGCATCTCGGTGCGCCATTGGTCTCTGCACTCTGCACTCAGCAATTCGCGTCCTACCAGATACCACGCCCCGTGTTTTCCGATTCGGTGCCCCTGCCTGGCTGAGTGCAAAACAGGCCATTGCCGTGTAGCACTTGGTACCCATCGTTTAGCCCACCCCCGTCCCTATCCTCACAGGGCCTGCCTCCCTTCAGCCCCTGGATCCTGCACTGCACTGTGCTGCCTTGCCTATTAGATCCTCCCTGCATATACATATACACCTTTAGAAAAAAACAGGCGCAGGTTAGACCGCGCAACATGGCTGCGGAGCCCAGGCTTGACGGCCTGCCGCTGGAAACCATGGAGCATATCGCCGGCCATGTCGCCGACGCCCACCACCCCAGCCTCTTCAAGTTCTCGGCGACAAGTAAGGCCTGCAACAAGGCCGCGCGCAAGTTTGTGTTTCGGAACATCCGTTTCAAGGCTGACGACCCAGGCTCGTTGGAGAAGGACGTGGCAGCCGTGGCTGGTAGCATCAAACGGGCAAGCTCCTGTAAGCTCGTGCGCAGCCTCACTATCGAGGGACATCTGATACTTCGGGAGCAAGAGCGGCCCGCGCCACCCGAGCACCCTGCCAGGCTCTCGCACTGGCAGACTTCGTGGCTCGACCACATCCAGTCGTGGTATCAGCGGACTGGCGTGCTCGACATCCTAGGCGATGCCGAGCCGCACCCATACGACGGCTACGGCCTCGAGCAGCCCGTCCAGTGCCCACCCGACGAGGACCAGGCCTGGCACCCGCTCGTCCGCCTCGTCACGGAACTGCCGTATCTGACCAAGATGGTGTACAGCTGCCGCAACCAGTTCCCGCCCAGCCTCCTGGCCGCCATCCACACACACCACCCACGCTGCAAGCTCCACCTGCTCTCGTTCCGTCTGCGCAGCCTGCGGCTCCCGACGCCCGACCCGCATGAGGTGGCGCTGGCCACCTCGCCGTGCCTGCACACGATCCACCTCAAGCACTCGTCGAGCGACCGCAGTGGCGAGCAGGACTTCAACGAGCACGCCACGCTGGAGCTCGTCGCGGGTCTCGCGCCGAACCTGAAGGTGGTCCGCACCGTCTCTCTGGCCGTGCCCAGCCCGGGCGCCCTCCGCACCACGCCGGCGCCCCAGCCCGTCGTCTGGAAAGGTCTGCCGGGCTTTAAAGCCGACTCTGGCAAAAAGGGCTCGCTGACTTCGTGGTCGCAGTCGGGCGTGGCTCCGGTCAACGCCGAGCTGATGCAGAAGTGGAGCAGCGTCACCGACTTCAGCTGCCTGCGCCACCTCGACCTGGGCGCGGGCCTCGGGTCGCACTCGGGCGTCACCATCAACGCCCTGGAGTTGATGGTGGATCGCCGGCCCTTTCCCAACCTTTGCAGCCTCCGCATCCGCTTCCTGCGCGAGGCTGAAGACCCCGAGGACCCCGACCGCCCGACGCTGGCCAAGATGGCAGCCGACTTCTTCGACATGCTCGAGCCGCTTGTCGAGCTCTCCGTCTCGGGCCACATGGAGCCCGAAATGGTGGACAGGATGCTGGCGCGCCACGGGCCGAGGCTGCGCAAGCTCGCGCTGTCGCCGTGCGAGCCCATCCGCAACGGCTACGTCGAGCGGCCGTGCCCGCCCATGGTCTTCACGCGCGACCGCATCCTGCGGCTGCGGGCGCTCTGTCCGGACGTCGAGGACCTGTCCATCCCCGTCAAGCGCACGCGCTCCGACGCGCGCGAGGTCGAGCTCTACCGCGCCCTGGGCGGCTTCGGGCGGCTGCGCCGCCTCCTGGTCACGCTCAACTGCTCGAGCCGCTTCGACGCGCGCGAGGACGTGTGGGAAGCCGACAACCCCCTCTTCACGACCGAGGACGACCACTCGGACCAGGACCCGCCCGAGTACACGCGCAACGGCGACTTGGTCAACATCTTTTACAACTCGGCTGTGGACGGCGCCCTGGCCCGGGGCATCTGGGACGTGATCAACGCCAGCGGCGGCGGCAGCGGCGGCGGCGGCGACAGCAGCGGCAAGGGCCGCCGCGGCCTCGACTCGCTCAAGATCTACACCACGAGCGGCGACGACCTGGCGCGCCCGACGCGGTATGACGACGTCTTCCACGTCATCGAGAACCTGAGCCGCGCGTGGCTGGTCGAGAGGCCGGTGCGGGACGACGACGACGACGGCGCCGTCGCGGTGCGCGAGCTCGGCGCGGCTGCGCGGGCGGCGCGCGACCGCGAGTACACGAGGCGCAACGGCGGCGGGGCGCCCGTGCTCTCGCACTCGTCGGCCCTCCACAACTTCCACCGCATGTGGCCGGCGCCCGAGGGGAGTACGGACTGGCGCGACAACTGGAGGAGCTTGCCGCTCCAGGTCTGAAGTCGCCGATTCGAGACTGGGTCAGCTGTTGGGACAGAGGCCTTGTCCAGCGCATGTAGGCGGAAGCCCCTGAGCAAGGAGGGTTGCATGAAATGAGTGATCACTCGGGTCAGAAAAGCAGGGCACTCGATGGATTTCATTGGGATTAGACCAGAATTCATCACTCTTTTGTACATTTCACCAATCACGGCTTCAACCTCGTGCCAACAGTAATGGTTAATTCCACTACCTACACCGTCTATACGGCCGCCCCATAGGTCTACATCTTCTATCCAGCCACCAGACAATCAGTGCTCCGTTTGCTATCCAAACGATGCTCTGCGAACGGTTAATTATCACCCGCCGCCAAAGTCCTCTGCTCCACGTCCCACTCCTTGCTATAGTCTGCCAGCCCGAGAAAGGCCCGGTGGTAGAGATCCTCGACCGACTTTGGCAGCCTGAAGCCCTCGTACAGAGACTTTGTGTACTCCCAGCATTCCGGGTAGAAGCCCGCCATCTCCCAGTCCACGACGCCGCTTATCCTCCAGCCCCGCGTCCCGTCTGGGAGCGGGACGAGATCGAGCAGGATGTTGCGGAAGTTCCGGTCCGCGTGCGTGAAGCATATCTCGTGCCCGGCTCGGCCTGGGTCGTCGGGGAACCTCAAGATCGCGTTGAGCGCGGCCTCATCCGGGAACGGGCCCTTGGGCATCCCCCCATGGATGCGGGTATCGCGGATGGGACCTCCTAGAGTGTTGCAGACTGCGTTCGGGTGGGCGGTGGAGCTGTGCGGGATCGTCCGGAGCTGCCTGACAAAGTATTGCATCTGGTGGACGAAGGCCTCCTCGTCGCTTCCAAGCATGAGCTGGTGCGCCGAGCCGAGTGTCCTGCCGGGCAGATGGGTCATGAGAACATAACCCGTGTGCGAGTCCCCTTCGTCGTAGACCAGCCCCGGCCGTCGATCCTGCTCTTGGTGACCGGGTGTCGGAATGACGGCCAGGTCGAGCGGTTCGGGCACGGGGATGGTTGTGTGCCGGCGCACCGCGCAGAGCGCGTTGAACTCGTTGCGCATCTCCTCGGCAATGTCGCCCTTCTTGAGGAACAGCCCAAAAGGCAGCCTCTGGGTCTGCGCCTCGCCCTTCCCGTACATGCACAGCCCCACGCCTCTCAGAAGCTCGTTATACCAAGACACGCACCCTGGCCGGGAACAGGCGCCACACCGCCAGAAGAGTCTTTTTCAGAATGTTGCCCACAGGACGAATGGCCCTCATGCCCAGGCTCAGTCCGGCGAATGTGGTTCCTCGGCTGTTCACCGGGACTCGAGGGCGGCGCTGCTCGGCAAGCTGCTCGGCCATAGCGAGCAGCCTGAAGCTCTGTGAGAGCCTGTAGTGCGTGCCGAGGAGTCTAGCATCTACCTTGGCCATGTTTCGACGCGAATGGTCGGCAAGCACGGCGACCCAGCCAATCCTGTCTATGGGCTCATGCATCGAGGACACGTCAGAATCCTCAATGGCATACTATAGCGTGGACCGGCCGTGTCAGCGGAGGGAGGCACATGTGAGAGACGCAAAGACCAAGGGCGATAAATACCTCGACCATGGATGGCATCATCCTGTTTAGGGCTACGTGCCCCTGGGGAAAGGCGTCGACCGCCGACTGGCGGACAAGCCAATGAGACAGGCGCGGGTCGCGCACCCTGCACGGTTCTCGACAATACGAGAGCCACCAGTCGAGGTACTGCGCTCCGAAGAAGGCCTCAAGCATTCCGTGGATGCGAGGGTTCTCGGCCTCGGCCCAGCAGGTGGGGATGGGCAGAACCGGCACTACGACGAGTGGATCAAAGCAGGAGCCACGCTTACCCGTGATGCAGCACCGACCGCCGTCGAGCCGCCTGATTGCGTCCCGCGTGTGCTCACTGGGCTCTTGCGGTTGGGATCCGCGGACAAAGACTGATGATGATGGTGATGATAGCGGGCGGGGTCCAGGTCAGCCGGGGCCCGAGCGGCAAGCAAGTCTGTCGAACAACTGGCTGGGGCGCGCCAAACCTGCTTCCACAATCTGCCGCCAGTCCGACGCGAGCCGGTTGAGGTCCCTGCGCAGAGCCTCCTTGTCGTCTGGGTCGGCGCAGCCCTGCAGGGTCTACTCGGCTGCCGAGCGCGGGTTCATGGAGCGGTAGATGAAGGAGCGCGGCAGCAACGAGAAGGGATGTTCGAGGGCGCCATGCCTGAAGATGAGGGCTTCGGCCGCTTCGGCGGCAGCCGTGCCGTCGGGCCTGGTGCCCGGCAGGATCGCCATGCCATGGATGGGGATTCGCGGCGATCAACAAGGACGCAGGCGAAGGTCGTGGTCGTGGTCGTGGTGCGATGGAGGATGGTGGTGGGGCAGGAAGGGCACGCCCACCAGGAGCCCAAGTCCTGCGATGGGTGGTCTAATATCCATAGCCAGATTCACTTGCAAGCGCGGACAGAAAGCGGCTTGGTCGAAGCTGCCCTCCAAAAACGGCCGACATTTTGATCCATTGCAGGCGATAAGCGCCGGCTCCTGGCAGGGAGAGCCGCATCTGCGCTCGGCTGCTGATTGGCCCACCCAAACGGCTGCCTGGGAGCAGCAACAAGGGTGAAACAGAGGCAACCAACACACAGCCCAGCTGGGGCTGCGGCTGGGCGAGGCCTCAAAAGCGTCGACAGACTTCAGGTAGCGTTGTGTCTTGCCGAGTTGCTCTTCAGTGATATAAACCAGGCTGGCACATGGCATCTTCGACCCCTTCTTTTCCGCCATCCATTTCTGCCCCATCTCCGCTCAAACCATCACACCAGATCCCTGCCATGTCCACCGACCAAGAACCCCTGACCATCCCGCCCAAGAGCGCCCACACACACACCGTCGTCTTCCTCCACGGGCGAGGCGACAACGCCCAAGGCTTCGCGTCGTTCCTGGCACGCTCGCGCGACAACAAAGACCGCAGCATATACGACAATTTCCCCTCCTTCCGCTGGGTCTTCCCCCAGGGCCCCAGGCCCTTTGCGGGAGCCGATGCCCGGTTCCCAACCTCGCAGTGGGAGTGGTTCGACATACACGACGTCCGCGACTTCTCGGTAAACGAGGGCCTCCAGGCTGCCGGCCTGGCCGAGAGCGTCCCCATCGTCCGCCGGATCCTCGCCGACGAGGCCGCCGCGCTGGGCGGGCGCTGGGACCGCGTCGTCCTGGCCGGCATCAGCCAGGGCGCTGCCACATCAGTCCACACTTTGATCAATCTCCACCTGCCCACACTCGCAGATGGATCCCCTGCCAGGCTGGGTGCCTTCGTGGGTTTCTCTTGCCGGATGCCGTTCCCCGGCCGCTCCCTCGCCGAGACGCGCGAGGTTCTCGGCCTGGACGGTGTTCCGGACACCGACCATGTCCTGAGGGGCACGCCCGTGCTGCTCGAGCACTGCGTCGACGACCCCGTCGTCCTGGTCGGCCACGGCCGGCTTCTGAGAGACACCCTCCGCGGCTTTGGCGCGACCGTCGAGATGAAGGAGTACCCCCGGGGCGGCCACTGGTTTCATGCCCCTGACGGGATAACTGATGCTGTCAGCTTTCTTCGCGACAAGCTTGGGATCCCTGATGAGGGCAAGCCTGCGCCGCCTGTCCAGGGCTATGCTGTGGAAATGGACACGGCATAGTTCAGAGCAAGCAAAGCGGCCATATTGTGGATTGACCAGATCCAACACCCTGATAGGGCCAGAGCCCGGGATAGATTAGACCAAACGACGAGAATGTAGTTGCGCAACAAGTGCCGAATTCGTCGTCATATCCCAGGAGAAAAGAAAGAGAGGGGTCGTGAAAGCGGAAGGGCAGGTGTACCGAATCAACCAGACAAACCACTCAACCACCTAGGCAAACGTAGGCCAGCAAAAGGAAGAAGAAGCGAGCAAACAAGAAAAGGAAATGAAATCCGTGCCCAAATGCCCATCAAACCGAGGCCCTTTACCGCACTGATAAACGAGCGCCAATCGCGATCTCGGGTAGCCTCACTGATTAGCCAAGGGCTGGTCTAGGCGGAACCAACATCTTGAAAGCACGCAGAACCCTCACCCCATGACCGTCGTCCCAGACAGAGATCAATCAGGCCCTGTGGAGCGCGCCAGCGTGGAGATGGAGGAGCATTCCCCCGACGGGATGGCGGATGCAGGCTTGGCATTCCCGGCGCGAGCACGCCCGCCATGTGACTGATATTCTTTGCGACGTGGGACGCATCTTTAAAAAAAAAAAAAAAAATAGTCGGTAGTGGATCGGCGATCAGGCTCCCCAAATGCCATGCCCAGACTTTTACGCTAGCCGGAGCCCTCCCTGACCAGTAACGCGTCGAAGCTGCCGACGTAGGAGACCCGGAGTTGCATCGAGGTACACTCGGCCTAGGTCTAGTCGCTTTCGTGCTAGGCGGCGGCACATTGCGGCCGGTACAAGAGGGACGGGCCATGCCAATGGCTCGTTGGGCTCAAGGTTGGCTAAATCGTATGATTGTTTCATTGCTGACAGCGCCCCAACGGCTGATCTTGGCACACGACATCCCCGCATCTCGGCCGGATACGGCTCCGGCTAGAGGCGGTGCGAGCAGNCTCGACAATGGGCTCCTCGCCCCCCCTGGTCGGGCGACGATCCAAGAAGCCCGCAAAAGCGCGGGGTTCAACTGCCGGCTTCGCTGGGGGTTGGGTGGTCTCTATCCACAGCAAAAAAAAAAAAAAAAAAAAAAAAAAAAAAAAAAAAACCCCCCCCCCCCCCCCGCCCGGTGATCGTGACACCATCACCATCATACATACGCATCATGCCAGAGCTGCGGGTATCCTGCCTCTGTGGCACATTCAACCAGTTCCTGTCGACGGAGCCGTCGGCGGCGGGCCCCAGCGGCCTGTCCATTTGCCACTGCGACGCATGCCGTCACATCACCGGCCTGCTCTGCACCTCGTACCAGCCCATCACCTCGAGCCCGTGGGCGGCCGGCCTCAGAATGTACAAATCCAGCCCTGATACCACGCGCTTCTTCTGCGCCACCTGCGGCTGCCACGTCTTCCGCGTCCGACGCACAGGCAATCAAGCAGAATGGGCTGTGGCAACAGGGACTATAGTTTCCGAAAAGGATGGCGTTGGCGATGCTGGTGGCAGTCACGGTCGCAGCCTGCAGTTTGCCAGAAACATCAATGTCGGCGCCACGAGCGACGGCGGACTGAGCGTGTGGTTGCGCGAGGTCGATGGAATCGTTCTCGAAACCGAACAGGGAGGAGCACCAGGAGCCCGGCAGGAGGAGGATTCTGACGGGGATGTGCTGCCCGCACACTGCCTGTGCGGCCAGGTGCGCTTCCACATTACGCGCCCAGACGAGGACCTGAGTCGCCGGCCGCGCTCGCAATTCCCGGATCTGATGATACCCTACTGCCAAGGCAGTCCGGAGATTGCAAACCCAGACGATGTCAAATGGTGGCTCCGTCCTCCGCGTGAAGGGGCCGAAATCCCTTCAGGCTCGAGAAGCCGGGGTAATGGTCGCGGACGCTACCTCGCAGGGACGTGTGCCTGCCGCTCGTGCCGCCTCACCAGCGGCTTCGAGATACAGACATGGGCGTTTGTGCCACGCGCCAACATCTTCCTGCGCCTGACGCCATCCTCTGGCAGAAACGGCACGGCCACGGCGTCGACCGTGCCTTTGGACCTCGAAAATATACCACCAGCGAAGCTCACTGAAAAGGTTCTGACGTCGTACGCGTCCTCTGAGGGCGTGGTGCGCGAATTCTGCGGCGTGTGCGGCGCCACGGTCTTTTGGCACAACGCCGAGCGACCAGAGCTGGTCGACGTGAGCGCTGGCCTCTTCTCTGCCGGCGGCGCCAGGGCCGAGTCTTGGCTAGATTGGTGGCGGCGGCGCGTGAGCTTCGCCGAGGAAGCGGGGCTAGACCGCGAGGGGAGTATCCAGGATAGGGCTAGGCGGTTGATCGAAGGGCTTGAAAAGGGCCTTCAGAGTATATAGCTTTCTAGTTCCATCCTTGTATGCTCCAAAGGCTCCTGGTCTGGCACTAGGTTTGGTTTGTTTTCCCAGGATTTTGTTTACTCGTCGACATGACCAAGGAAAGTGTGTCTGGTGCGGAGCATGGCCGGGCGGCCCTATGAGGAGTACTGCTCCTGGACAAGCATCAGCCTGCCATGAAGGTCGAGTGGATCGACAGGAGAGCTCATGTTTTTGTGTTTCTCGAATGCGACCTTGTCTGCACTGAAGTCGTGGTCGTAGGCGATCGAGTGTTGGACCACGGCCGGGCCCTTCTTGGAGTCGGGGTTGTAGTGCATATAGAGCAGCTCCTCGGGGCTCTCGCTATCTTCGTCGTCCTCGTTGGGGGCAGCGTCGTCAGTCTCGTCCGCGTCGTCGTCATCGCCGTAGGGGACCTCCTCGTCCTCGTCCTCGTCCGAGTAGACGGCCTCGGAGTCGGCGTAGAGCTGGCCGTCGTAGTAGCACATGTGCAGGGCGCCGGCCTCGCCGCAGGGGCTTTCGACGGGCTCAAAGTCGAGATGCTCGAGCGTGCCCGAGTTGAGTTCTCGACCGTCGTACCACATGCCCGAGCTGTGCTCCATAGACTGCGTGCAGCCGACCGAGTGCGCCTTGCGGATGCCCGTGTTTGGGTGGATTGCCGAGGTGCCCTCGGGCATGTCCCAGTAGCCGTTGGCGTGTGCCGCCTTGCTGTTGCGCTCCTGGGCCGCAGCTACAGCCGCCTGGCCATCGGGGAGTGGCTGGCTAGTTGACACGCCCAGATACCTCTGTTGGTTGCGGATTGTCTGCCTCGCCATGGTGTATGTATGAGGTGCGTTTGTTTTTTTGTTTGTCTATTTGTATGCGAGCGTATGTGGGAGGCTCGGGGGAAGGCAGCGGCAAGGATCTCTTCTTGTTCCCGGGTCGGCTGAAGGACGGGTGGTTGTGCTGCCAGGGAGGCGAAGCAAAGGTGGGTGGGCTGGGTTCGGGAAGATTTGATGGGTTTAAAAAGCAGGAGTGTGGCGCGCGCGGGGTGGTGTGCCGTGTTCCTTTTTTTTCTGCGCGGCAAGCGAGGCTTGGTACGCCTAGACGGAGGAGGAGGTCAAGTGACGAGAGGTGCTTGGTGGCAGTGGTTCGAGCGGTTCGGCTTCCCTATCCGCATTGCGTCGTTGGCGCCCAGGGGCAGGAGCAGCAGGTGACAGGGGAGCAGCGGGCTGGCTGGGCTTTATACCGTGTCGACAGGACAGCGTTGGCGAGCTAGCGCCCTTGTATCTGTTTATTTTACGTATAAGAGGCGCGCGTGGGCCGATGCGGGACAGGACCAGCAAACGCTCGCGGTCTAGGCCCGGACCCGGACTAGGCGGAAGGGCGCCAAGAGGCAGCGCGCGGCAGGTGAGGCGCTGGGCAGTGGCCCCATGGTGCATGGGCGACAGGGCCTGACCGGGCGGGTACCAGGCGGGAACATGGCAAACGAGGTGGATTCCGATGTGCGACAGAGCAGCAGAGGCCAGCCAGGGGCCACGGCAGATGTCAGCCCATGGTGGGGCGCCCTCGTTGCGGCTTGTCTTCCCCGGCCGGTGGCTGCCGGGCGGGGAGGCCAGGTTTAGACTCTGGCCGAGCGACCATGGCGGCCGCGGCCAGGGCTTGGCTGCGGGGCCTCGGGGGCAGCCCATGGGAACGATCGACGGCTTGATTCGTGAGCCCGGAGAATCTCGATGGAGCTAGGCGCTGCGACGACGACGACGACCCGCCATGCCTGTGCAGCCAGCAGCCGCCCGCCCGCTGTGACGTGCTGCCGTCCCAGTGAGCATGTGCATTGCGGAGGCTGCTGCAGAAGAGAGTTCAGCCCGGTGCATGAGGGCTGCACCGGTGAGCAAGCAAAGAAGAAAAAAAAAACAAGGCAAGGAGAAAGTGAGGGGAGAAAGAAAAAAAAAGAAAAATAAAAAGGAAGGAAAAACAGGGCGAGACAGACGGCCCCGCTGATGGCGCGCGCCACCAACCGCTACACAGCGTCCCGCCGCGGTCTTTGCTTTGAGCCCTCGTTGGTTTCTGCGCCCGCAGAGTTTGCACCATGACGAGGCGCTAGACCTAGGCGCCAGCGGCCACAGGCAGCAGGCAGGCAGGCTGGCAATGGCTCCACCCGCCCCCCATCGTCGGCCCACTGCTCCTGTTGCGCCGGGTCCAAAGAAGCTTTCTTGTCCTTGTCCCAGCGTCCTTCGACCTCCCCCGCAGCTCCGAGCGTTCCGCGGCTCGCGCACCCCGGCACCGCAACTTCCCACGTGGGGATTGGGCAGCGACAAAAGAGGACATTTACCGTCCGTTCGTCCGTCTAAGCAGCAACAGCGTTTTTATTTGATTGTTTTTAATTTTATTTTTGCCTTATTTTCTTTGATTTGTTTCTCTGTTTTTGTCTCGTTTGGGCTCATGCCGCGCCATCCCACCACCTCTAATTACCCAGTTTACGAGGGCAGCCAAAGGAGCTCGGCAACCAAGCGTCCTCCGCCACCAATCACGAGCGCCTCCAGCTCCGGCCAAGACATGTTTTCTATGCCTCCCCGTCTTTCCTACTTGCCCACACACGCCCACCCCCCTCCCTCTTTGGCTTGGCCAAAAAAAGCCTAAGCGCAAACATATACAGAAACCAACAAAAAAAAAGCCACCCCGGCCGCCCACACGCCAGCACCGCACCATCACCCAGATATTGTTAGCTGACTGACTCTCTAAAGTACTGCTCGAGCAGCTTCAGCCCATCGGCATGGATCCGCCCGATCTTCATGACCTTGACGTTATCCTCGACAGTGTAGATGCGCCCGCAGTCCAGCCGCGCCAACTCCGAGATGGCCTGCGCGCCGTCCTCGATGATCACCTCGAGCGGCTCTCGGTCGATGCCCTCGCCCTCCAGCGGCTCTGGTGGGCCGCGCAGCGGCCCTGTTGGCCCCTCGTCGCCGGGCTGCATAGGGGGAGGCGCTGGGTACAGCACCACAAAGTCGCGTGGCCTTCCCCGCCCGGCAGCCCGCGGCGCCCCGGGGGTGCTGGCCGCGTCGTTGGCGGCGGCCCGTCCCATCGATGTGGTGATGGCGAAGCAGAGCGAGTGGTGCAGCCGCCGCCGCACCACCACGAACCACCGGAACTTGGCGTGCGGCTTCTCCGAGTGGAAGGCCGGACACGCTCGCGCGTAGTCGACCGCCTGCCTGCATTGCTGCCCGGCGGTAGCCAACCCGACTGTGCTGGCCAGGTCGGTGCCGCCCGGCTCGAACCAGGCTGTCTTGAAGATGCGCCCGACCGTAAAGAAGCGCTTGGGCTTCTCCACCAAGCTGAATCCTGTTCAGGCGGCATGCATGGCACCGGTCAGCTCCTCCGTCCTTGGCCACGGTTTCTAGTTGGCAAACAACGCCAGGGGTTTTACTTGCGCGAATCAAGCGGAGTCTCAAATGCCCTCAGAGGCGGGGCTGGCGGCGACCGCAGAACAAGGCCGGGTGGAGGTGGCCTTCCACCGACAGGACCCGCAAGGGGTCTTCTGATCGTTGGGGACACCGGCTGAACATGCCGCGGGGGCGGTGGTGGTGGGGGCTGCTGTCTCTGAGGCTGTTGATGTGCCTGCTGTTGGCTGGGTTGCTGGGGATGCTGCCGGGGTCGCTGCTGGGTCGCTTGTTGGATCTGCTGCTGCTGAAGTGCCATATGTGGCCTCACGGTGGTTCCTTCTGACAGGCGTCTCTGCTCGATCAGCGACGGCGAGTTGCCAGCGTCGCAAGCCGCATACTCTCCGGGACTCTTTTCCTGTTGCATTTTTTTTTGCTTTTTGTTTACGGGCGAAGCGGCTGCTCCCTCTAGTCCCGTCGCACGTACTGTGTGTCAGGGGCGACTCGACGATTTTCTCAGCCTACCTGAGACCCCGACCAGCCAAATGTCAGAGATCGATGCAAGGCATGGAATTGGTCTGTTTGCTACTGGGAAAGAGAGGCGGGGCTTCCAAGTCGAGGAGAAAGCGGCGGAAGCAAACAAACGTTATGGGCAGTGCTGACATGTCGTTTTTGAAGATGAGGAGGCAGGGCAGCCGGGCCTGAGGCTCGGAAAGGCAAGGACTGCCAGGGATGGCTTGGCCAGAAGACGTGCATGAAAAAAGCGGCCCCCCGGAAGGCAGCTGCGGCGGCAGTCGGCGGCCTGCTTGTTTGCTCCTAGGAAATGATGGGGTCTCGGGCGCTAAGAAGCAGCATCCCGTGATTTCAACAGCAAGCAGCCCCCATGACATGGGCTCTGCGGTGGACCGCCTGCTGCGCCCGAGCCAGGGCCGATCAGCGACAAGCGGCCGGCGTCGTGGTGTGCAGACGTTCAGAGGGGTCGCAAGGGGTTTGGGCGAGGGTTTGTTGGTGTGTGTGCGTGGGTTGCACTGCACGGCTCTCCTCATCGCCACTGTCGAGGTAGCCAGCCGGGGGGTCACCCAACCGCGCTCGACGCTTTGCAGCGCGACACGGAAGAGCATGAGCTGCCTGCCCGTCTTCACCTTGGCCTCATGCTCCTCCGTTATTTCCGCACGCGCGTACGCGCCTGAACGCCGCCAGCAGCCAGCAGCCCTCCTCCCTGCTCGCTTGCTGCACGGCCCCGTCTTCCTGAGATGTGAGGGGCCAATCGCCCGCCGAGGAGGGCCGCTCCAACAGCCACCATTGGCGTGCGCAGCGTCGCTAAGCCGAGCTGCGGGTGGCGAGGATGGTTGGTGCTGCTGCGGCCGGGAGCCACGGGCGAGAGGGCAGGCAGGCTGCAGCAATTAATCCATGCAGCGGTGTGCGGCCGGTAAGTGACATGCTGGAAGTTGTGCTGTCTTTGGCTGTGCTCTTGGCTTTTGATGGTCGAGACAGGACCCGGACCAGCTGACAAAACCGGCCGGTTGCCTTTCCTGTTCTTGGCTGTTCTTTTCTTTTTGTTCAAGATTCGCCGCGGGGCAGGTCGATGCCTACAGTAGCTGTTTTGTTGAGGCCGCCCTCAATAGAGGTGGCAGCTCCCCGGCCAACGTCTCGCAGCCTCGGTCGCCGGGCTCTTTGGACGTTGCCACGATGGTTTTGCCTCGAGTGACGTGTATCTGCCGCGGGTTTCGCAAAACATGATAACACACCAGCAAGTGGAGGCAAAATTATTCCACGTGGAAAGCACAGGCCGGGGAGACAAGCGCGACAAGGAAGGTGCAGTAGAGTAGAGCAGGGCTGTTTGCCCAGAGTCGTGGCTGCGGAAATGGCGAACCATTGGATTCAGCCTGCAGCGAGCGCCGTTCGCCCTTTGGGCCCTCTCGCCCACCACCACCACCGCCGCCGCCCACGTCAGCTTCGGCCCAGCAGCTTCTGTCCATGTGCAAAGGGCCCGGCTTGGCTGTGAAAACGACCGCATCCCTTGATCGATTGGACAGCGGCTCTCGTCTCGCCCCGCCTGCTTGCTCCTGCAGCCACAATCACGGCCCCATCACGCACCCAACGCCGCCATGCATGCATGTAATCCGGCTGGTCTCGTCGCTCTGGGCCCTCAGGGCTGCCTCTGCCTGCCCGGTAGTGTGGCGGGGCCGTTTTTCCATTCCATTAATTCCCTCTGCAAAGCCGGGCGTTGCTCATTGATCGTGGTTCCTGAGCCGGATCGGCGGCTCTCTTGATGTTGGCGCCTTTCTCTTCTTCCCCTGTTCATTATTCGTCACACGCAGTCGGTAAACATTTTGAAAATGAGCAAACGGCCAGTCGTCGTCGCCGTCGCTGTTTGATGAGACGGGACATGGCTGCCAGCATACAGCAGGCACCCGTCGTATCGGCCACCTTTCTCCTCTTCTAGGGCGGCTGCATGAAGCCCTCTGCTGCCTGTGGCGCGCCCTCTCTCTCTCGCTCTATCTCTGTGTCTTCTCGGCAGCACGCATTGCATTCCATCTATGGTGGCAACCTCCATGTCCGCCGACCGACCATTGGTTTTTCTACTTTGCCCAGTCGGACTCATTTCCTCGGCTGCTGTGCCATGACAACCAACAGGACGAGATCGGCACCATCCATGGTCTAGTGTCCATGGTCTCGTTGATCCCATCCGTCATTGCCGGCAAAATACCGATGATGTGACCGCCCATCAGCTTTCCTGTCCATCGCCGGTCTTGCACATACATCTTTGAGATGGCATCTGTGCAGCCAGACTGGTCCTCATGCATTGCGACCCGCGTGTGATCCGATAGCTCAGTGTATCCAATACTGCCAGGTCTTCCTGCCGCTGCTTCTCATGTATCTTCTGTGCTCCCTGCCAGGTGCGACGCTCTGTACATGTCCAATGTCTGTCGACAGGACCCAATCAACGACTCTTGATACAGCATAGAGGTCCAATATTCCAGCGACGGAATAGTAAAAACTTCTTTTTCTTCGCTCCTTCCTCCGTGAACCGATAAGGTGAGCCAACAGACTGCCATCCCGAAATATCTCCAAACACTTAATGCCACGCAGTCACCCCCTGTACGACCCATGATCTTCGTCAGCGACGCTCCCCCACACGCCCTTGTACTTGAGGCCGGGATTGTAGCAGACTTTACAGCGCTTTGTCACAAGCCAGGCCACTGCAAGGCACAAGGAGACGGGGCGATGTCTCGTTCATGTTCCTTTTGCTTCCTCATCCTCCCTCTCCCTCTCTTCCTTGGTCTCACTCATGGTCCCGTCTCGTGCAACATCCCTATAAATCCCTACGAGTCCTAGACTTCCGATTGCATACGTCCCCAAGCCTCATTCTGGCTCTCGGCTCATAAAGGCTGCGCGAGGATAGCTATGGCTGGGAGGCAAGGCTTGCCCCTCTAACCCCCTTCCGACGCCACCCACCCTCCCCCATGCTTGCCGGCCTTCTGCATAGTCCAGCTGCCGACCCCCGCGTCAAGACCACCAAAAAGAAGGAAAAAGAAAAAGAAAGGAAAAAGGAGTTCAGACACCGGCTGCGTCCATCTATGTCTGCTACCCAGTCGGAGGCCGTATCGTCCTATAGGCATGTGTTATGAGGCAGGCTGCTCGTTTGGCTGCTCATGCACCTCTGTCGCCAACACCGCTGTACTGGCCACCATTCTGTACATCGAGCTAGCCACAAATAGAGATGCTGACAGATTCAAGCTAAAAGGCCAATACATTCAGAAAAGGTTTTTAGATCTAGATTCTGGATAATTCATTCAATCATGACCGGATAGAGTAAAATATTATCATTACTCCGTCGGGCAAAAAGACAGCAATTTTTTTTTTGGATCAGACTCGAGAAGACAAATGAACAGAAGAGATTTAGACAAAAAAACGGAGCCAAGTAAAACTGAGTGGCTGGTATGAAGTAGTGCCATGGGCAGATTGTGTGCTTTGATAGACAAATGTCTGCGATGAACTTGTCCAGCAAATGTTACTGTGGGAAAAATATCCAGACAAGATCTAGAAAGTGAGAATGCATAGAGGAGAGAAAGCTGCGGGTATGTAGTCAAAAAAAGAAGAAAAAGATAAGCAAGCAATTAGACATCAACAAGACGCGGCGCGAAACAAACCACCGTTTCAGTCCTCCCAGTTTTCAAAGTCGCCGTAGGGGTTCCACTCCTGACCCGGGTAACTCGTGGCGCTCATCTTTGGCGGGCCATCCTCTTCCCTGTGTGACGCTGCCGGAGGCTCGTCCTCTTGGATCAGCACCGGTATCTTCTCTTCGAGGTCGCGCAGCAGCATCTTGCGCTTGGCCTCTTCGAACTGCTCAGCGGACGTGGCTCTGATGGTCGCCTTGCGCCCAAGGTCAGCGCCGTTGACACCTAGGTGCGCCTGATCCACCTCGCCGTTCGCAGCCCGCAGTGCCGCCCTGTGCTCCTCGTCAATTGGTGAGGGAGGGGTCTCGCTCCCAGGTGAAGGGGGCGTGACGATAGCTCCCAGAGTCTTCTGCTCCGGCTCCGACTGTGCCGGCGCTAGAGCAAGGTTCGGCGCCGGGGCAGGAGGCGTAACCGTTTTGGGGCGTGGGGCCTCGGGCTGCGACTGCTCAAAGACCGGGGCCTGCATCGCCGGTGGCGACGGGCCCTGTGTTATAGGCAGACGAGGCGAGGCATCATAGATGTTCTCTTCAATGCCATGCGCCTGGTTCGCCTTCTGCGCATCGATGTTGGCGACAGTGGCTTGCTGCTCCGGTGCTGGCGAGGTCTCGTTGGAGGACACAACCATGCTGCTGAAGCCATAAGCTCCTGCACCACTGGCCATGTGCGGGATAGAACTTGTGGCACCAGCGTTGTCGACTGAGGAGACGTGGCTAACCATACTGGGCTGGCGTTGGGGTCCAGAACCGGCGTCCACATGAGTTTGATGTATTTGTTGCAGATGCTGTCGAGGAGCGGCGCCTGACCGATTGTCGGCTGCGTCAGCCTGCGGGAGAGGGGGATTAGGCATCTGGCTCGCAGCAGGGTTAATAGGGGAGAAGGTCGTCGCAGAGGTGGGCAGGGGATAGCCGTGTGGAGACCCAGGATGCTGGATAAAGGGCGGAGATGTGGAAACTGCGGTCTGGGCCGGCTCAGGCGAGCGAGCTGGCGATGGCTGTCCGCTGCCAGGCTGAAACGCGCCAGCGGGCGGGGCGTTGCTTACAGCTGACGATGGGGGCGGGGTGTGGCTATGAACCGGCGGCTGCTGCCCAGGGATGTGCTGTTGCTGTTGCTGCTGAGTTGGCGCATAGGTCGATCTGACCGATGCCGGCGCCGGAGAACCATGCTGTGGCGGTGGGAAAGGTCCACCAGTTGGTGGCGGGGTACCGTTGAAGGCATTCTCGCCCATCATCGAGGGGCTCATGAATGTGCCGCCCGTCAAAGATGGCGTGATAGAATGGCTGAGGAACTGCTGGCCCTGACCCTGGCCCTGCTGCGACTGCGGGTACGTGCCCAGCTGGTTTCCGAACTGGCCGTTATGCCCGGGAGGTGGTGTCTGGCCGTGGATGCCCAATGGGTGGCCTCCCTGCTGCTGCTGCTGCGGCAGGGGCATGGGAGGAGTATTTGCGTCCGCGAACTGGCTCTGCAGAACCCGCTGCTGTGGTGCATGGGGCTGCGGAGGGGTGTTTTGCGGGCTGTACACTGGGTGTCCCGGGTACTGCTGCTGCAAACCCTGTCCGTGGTTGACCAGATAGGGGGAGCCGTGGGCCACGCGGCCCTCGCTGTGCACTTTGGCATATCCGGACGGCACGGGGACAGCCTCGTAAGTGGGCTCCAAGGGGCGCCCCTGCGGCTTCTGCTGCTGCTGCAATTGCTGCTGCTGGGTCTGCCCGGCCCTGGTCTGGTTCTGGAAGAGAGGCTGGGGCACGGCGCCAGGCGAGTGGAAGAGGGCAGGGGAGTGAGGGAAAGGTAGCGCGCCAGCAGGTCCGTTCGGCTGGGGCTGCTGCTGCCCTTGAGGTCTCTGGATCTGCTGGGGCTGCGGCGGCGGCTGTGCAAATTGAGACTGTCCATGAACAGATGGGTTGGGCGAGCTGCTCTGATTTGCGGGCACCCCTTGAGGGGGCGAGGGATGGCCCGGGACAGACTGGTGGACTTGACTGTGCGGCGGAGCTTGACCAGCCTGCTGCATCCGACTGAGCTGAGAACCGGACTCGGCCTGAGGAGCGCTCTGAGGCACAGGTCCGTTGATCGGCTGGCCATACATGCGTGGCGGACCCTGCTCGCCATACTGTGGGCCACCAGGCGGGGGTCCTAGCGGCGGCGACTCAGATTTGGCTGGCGCCTCGGACGTCCTGGAAGACTTGAACCCGAATATGCTCTTTTTGGCCTTGGGTTGTGTCGGCTGTTGCGGTTGCGCGCCCGAGGAAGTCACGGCTCTGGAGCCCTTGAAGAACTTCGATAGAGTGCTCTGATGGTCCACGGGCGCCGTCCCGCTAGGGCCCTGTCCAGGTCGACCTCCATTTTGAATGTTTTGGGTTTGCCACGGGATCGGAGGCGATTGGCCAGGCAGCGACTGCTGTGTCTGGATGCGCTGATGTTGCTGCATTCCTGTAGGGGAACTCGTGGGCTGAGCCATCTGCCCCTGTGGCGCTTGTTGGCCTTGGTGCTGCTGTGACCCACCGTTCTGCGGCTGGCCCGTCGGTGCGCCGAGAGCCGACGGCGGCATCGACTGCATCGCTTGCATCCCCCCTTGGGGCGGGTATCCGGGGCTGGGGAGGGGCGAGGGGATCTGTCCCATGCCTGGCGGTCGTTGAATAGCCTGCTGAGGCGTCGGGGTGGTCGAGGGAGTGATCTGTACTGAAGCAGTTTCGGGTATGGCTGCCCCTGGAGCCCCAGCGACGCCGACCGTCTGAATTTGTGGGCTATTCTGCATCGACGTTGACGGAGTCGAGACCCTCCTCACATGGCCGGCCTGTTGTTGAAGCGATACTTGAATGGGCTGCGGGCTCTGGTAGGACGATGAGACCGAAACACCCCTGGCACGTTCCGGGGCATCCACAAAGCTACCAACATCACCAGGTCCACGGAGCGTGGAACCCACGGGTTTCCGGGTTGGATTCTGCAGCGACTGAATTGTGGGCGACGAAGCCTGCTGTGGACTGCTCGGCTGGCTCTGATTCATTTGAGACGGCAGGGTGGGCTGTTCAGGCCCGCCGAAAGGCTGCGGTGATTTTCGTTGTTGTGGAAGCTGCTGTTGAAGGGAGGCCATGGATGGTTGCTGCAAGAGCCGCCCAGGCCCAGGGTGATCCGTGGCGGGCTGGTTGCCCGCCACAGGCTGCTGTTGTTGCACAGGGGGCTGCTGTTGTACCGGTAGTTGCTGTTGCTGCAGCTGTTGCCGGAGAGGCCGTTGCTGTTGCTGAGGAACAGGAAGCTGTTGTTGCACGGGCAGCTGTTGCGGCGGGCTTCCGCTTCCAAGAGGCCACTGGGGCGGAGGAGATTGTTGCTGCTGCGACGACGGTTGCTGGCCGGGCAGGATCGGACGCTGGCCTTGAACACCTTGGGGCTGCTGGATTTGCTGCTGAAGTTGCTGCTGCCGCAACTGTTGTTCAAAGAAGGCCCTCGGCACCTGCATAGTCCGGCCATCTGGGGTCTTGACCCAGACCAACTCCGGCTGCTGGGTTCCTCCGGGGCCGTTCTGTACAGGCTTCTGCTGTAGTTGCTGTTGCGGCTGAGAGTGGGGCTGCTTGATAGGGCCGGACTGGCTCAGGGGCACCATGGTACCCGGCTGGGGCCTATTGTCCTTGGGGGCCTTGGGTTCTTTCTTGCCGAAAATTCCAGATAGAAAGTTTCCAGCCGAGACCCTTCGGCCGCGCTCTGAATCAGCAATAGACGGTACCTGAACCTTATTGTTCGGGGGTGCCAAGTTCATCGATGTCCTGCCTGGCTGTTCGGAGGAAGCCTGAGCCGGCATGCCCGAAGCCACCGGGCGCGAGCCGACGGTACTGCTTCGCTCACGACCTGCGGGACTCATCGATCCAGGGCCCGATACTGCCAGATTCTGGCCAGGTCCTTGCAATACAGGCTGCTGTTGCTGCTGTGGAGATTGTTGCTGTGTCGGCTGCGGTTGCGGCTGCTGTTGCGGCTGCTGTTGCTGAGATGGACCGCCAGGCAGTGGCCCCTGACCCTGTGGGTGCTGATATCCTGGGAACCCAGATTGCTGCTGGTCCTGAAGCCCAAGCTGCTGCTGTGAGTTGAGGCCACCGATGCCGGGCTGAGGAGCCAGCTGGCCGGAATGGAGGCCCGGGTTAAATGGAGGCTGAGCCAGCGGTCGACCCTCTGGTACCGAGTGAAGCGAGCTTACCACGCCTTGAGGTTGCATTTGGGCCGCAGAAAACTGCTGAGACGCGGGGTTCTGCTGCTTGGGCTCTCCTGGGAAAGCCTGAGGCTGTGGCGCTGGTTGTGCTTGAGCACGAAGCGGCTCAGCGGCCGGCTGTTCCATCGATGTCCTACCAAGGCCAGTACTAACACGGTTGAAGAATCCTTGCTTTTTTTCTGGAGGAACAGGAGGCTGCCTACGGTCAACCGTGTGTAAAGATTGTGCCATAGTGCCCTCGTTGGTGCTCGTTTGCCCGTCGTCACCCGTCGCGCTATCTCCCTTCAGTCCAAATAGTGATGTCCGCTTTCGGGTTTTCTTCTTGGGGCTGGTCGGTATATCTCCTGTCCCAGTACTCCCGAGCGACACGTTATCACCATGAGTCCTGATAGGGGGTCGATCCGATCCTGGTCGTCCTCCATCCGATCCAGCCGCACTATGGAATTTGCTGCGCAGGTTCCCTAGCAAACTCGAGCCACGGCCTTCTGTTCCTGACATGGAGGAGTCGTTGGTCTTGACACGGCTCAGGCTGTCGTGGGCAAAGTGCGGATTTGGAGGCTGCAGCGGGGACATGGCGTCTGCCTGTGGCTGAGTCTGTTGTGCGCCAGGCTGTCCACTAGGGCCGGGCTGATGAGAGTTGAACTGCGGATTGAGGGAAATCTGTTGCTGCTGCTGCGGTGGTTTTGAGCCAGACGAAGCTGCCGACTGGCTGCTACCAGGTGGCAGGCGTGCGGGAGAATCTGGTGGTGATGTCGAAATCCTGCTCGAAGTACCCGTCTCCTTGTCCAGGGCGTACTGCTCTCCCAGATTGGTGCCCGAGGGGCGCGACCTCACAACCAAGGGCTCCGATAGACGCGATTCCTCAAGCTTCCAGGGCATGCCGCCGGCGCCCGGGGGCGGGAGCCTCTGCACGACAGGATTGCCATTGGGTATCGGAGGGTTGAAAATGGGAATACGCTTGGCAGGCGGTTGTGCCTGTTGGCCGGGACCATCCTGAGGCGCGCTACTGCCTGCAATGTTCATGTTGGACGGGGAACCAGAGTTCATCCGCTGATGCGCGTTGTTCGCTAGAGGCTGCGGTTGCTCTTGGGACTGTTGGGGTCCGCCAAACGACTGCCCTGGTGGTGGATTTGTTGCTACCGGCGTCGGCAATGCCCACCCGCCCTCGACGTACTTTCCCGGCTGGCCGACGGGAGACTGGATCGTGTAGTTGCCCATCTGACCGGGTGGGTTGTAAGGGAACTGTGGCCGGTAGGTTGTCAGGGGCGTTTGCGTATAGCTGAGCTGGGTGCCCGTGCCAGGCTCCGGCTCCTGCTCCTGCGGAATCGGCGGAATGGGGATATTAGGGAAGGCTGGCCGGCCTGATGCGCTGTTGTCGCTGTTGGCTCCATTGGCCGTATTTTGACCACCCTGGCTTGGATCCGGGCTGGGTGTTGAAGTAATGCCCCTGAAATCCTCATGCGACCTGCCCAGAGATGCGCCAAAGGTTGAGCTGCGTCGAATTAGAGGCAGGCCGACAAAAGACGTCTGCCTCTCGGGACCACCCTCATTCTGGCCTTGTTGCTGATGCTGCATCTTTTGCTGGGACGGCAGCTGAAACTCCTGCTGGGGTTGAAACTGTGGTTGATGCCGTTGTTGGTGCTGGGGCTGCTGCTGATACTGCTGCTGATGCTGCTGCTGCTGCTGTTGTTGCGGCGGTGGCGCATGCTGGTATTGGGGTTGCTGGTACTGAGACTGCTGGTATTGCTGCTGAGGTTGTTGGTATGACTGGATAGGCTGGCCGTACTGCTGCTGTGGTTGTTGGTATGACTGCACAGGCTGGCCGTACTGCTGAAGTGGCTGTTGTTGTTGTTGTTGTTGCTGCTGCTGCTGGGCGTATGCTGGCTGGTTCGGTCCCATATGCTGAGCATACTGCTGCTGGGGGCTCCCCCATCCTTGGCCGCTGTAGTCCACCGTTGGCTGGCGCTGGTGCTGCTGGTGCGCCGCCGCCGGTGGCTGCTGCTTCTGTGTTTGCATCATGGTTGCGGAGCCTCGCCGGGGCGTGACGATGCGAACCTGTCCCTTGGCCGAGGTTAGCTCAACCGACTGCGGCGTCACGAGTGTCCACTCTTCAGAGGATCCTGAGGTGTTGCCGTCTTCGTCCGACGAGTCGGCAGCGTCGTCGTCGGTGTCCCTGCTGTCGCCCGATCCTACAGTGTCAGGACGTGCAGACAATGGGGTGGCCGGAGGCACGGGCGAGGCGACCCACCGCCGTGCGCTAGACTTTTCTGGCAGCTGCGGAGGCGCGTCGGTCGCGAGCTGCGATTCGGGGCGGGCAGCAGTGGACGTGTCTATCTGGACCTTTTCGTCTGGTGCCGGAGGAGGGCTTGCGACTTCGCGAGGGCTGGCCGGATCGGCGGGGAGGGGCAGTCTTGACTTGAGGGCAGTTGCGACGACGGGGGTGTCGTTGGCTGCGGCGGAGATGGAAGGTCGCAGCTTGTTTTTGCTTTCTCTACTGACCACGCTGGACTGGGGGATATGGAGCTTGGGCTTGGTGGACAATTCGCGCTGTCGCAATTGCTCCTGACGGATGAGGCTCGGGCCCTGCACCGTCGGCGACTGGAGCGGCGGAAAGTAGGAGCCGTCGCCAATCGCTGGGGACGATGGCGATCGAGAAGCTGCGGCGTCGGAACGCGACTGCTGCTGGCGGCGGTGCGGCTGGCGTTGTTGTTGGTGGGCTGGGTCTAGACGTACAGCAGGGTTGACGCCTGCGGCATTCTTGTTGCCTTCGGGGCCAGCAACTTGAACTTCACGAGGAACTCTCTGCCGCCGCTTCTGCTGCCGCTGCTTTTTCTTCTGCTCCTGCTTCTGGGGTGTCGGAGCCGGCTGGCTAGAATTCTGGCTAAAGTCGGTGCCACTGCGACTGGTAGGCGCAGTGGGTGGTGGTGCAGATGCGGCCGGCTGTGGTTGTCGCGAAGGACGCGGGGAACCAAACTCCTGCGGCGGCGACGAATTGGACGGGCACGTTGGCGCCTCGAGCTTTGACGGGGCCAGCCGCGAGGACAATTGGGACGATGAGCCTGGGCCGTGCGCCCAAGTGGAGGCAGCCGCAGCGGTTGCAGTGGAGGCGGAGATTGGGGTCGAGGCCCCTGTCGCCGCTGCCTGGAAGCCCGCTCCAGCTGCCGCTGCCGTTCGTGGCGAGTGCGATGGCGACGGCGGTGCGCAGGGCGATGCAGTCGGCCCGTGGTCGCCAGCAGCAGAGTCAGACACCGCGCTCTCCAGCGCCCGAGGCAGCTGCCGACGATAGTCCCTCGGCTCTCCAGCACCTGCACCTGGCGTGGGAGTTGGGGAAATTTGCTGGGGGTTCAGCGTGAGGCCGCCAAAACCATCGATCTTGTTCCTGTGGCCACCAGCCAAGGACACGGACATTGCAGCCGAAGCGGCAGCAGACGGGCCTTTCCTTGTGGCTCTCAGCTGGGCTGACGGGGTGGTCGCGGCACGGGCACTGCACTGCCAACCCTGGCTGCGTCGAGCTAATGTGCCACTGTGCTAAGCTAGGGAAGGCGGTGTTGGCGTTTCGCGGATGGGGCCTCTCGGTGGGGCGGCAAGAGATGAGCTGATGGGCCAGGGCAGGCGATCCCACGGACGCGAGCAGGGTCCCACGAGTTTGCGCCCAGCAAGGAACGCTGGACATTTGGCTTGTTCGCCGTCTACCTGCCCGTCCTGATTATATTATCTGTGATTCCGGCGGGAAAAAAGGGGGGGCCGTCTGCTTTCTGCTTCTCTTCCTGTGCCGGCTGAATCATCCAACCCTCACGGCCACTCTGACTATCGAATGCACGACACCCGTTAGGTCCAGGTGCGGTGCGGGTGGGCGAAAAATGAGTGCAGCGGTGGAGAGATGGACGTCAGCGGGTGGGGTCGGTGCTAGAGGCTGTCGTTGGCTGGATTCCGGCTGGCTGTGGCTGCCCTTGCATGGGCTGCTGGGGCGGGGGAGGCCTTTTCCCAGACTCTGATTCCAGTGGGCGCTGTGCTGTTTGCCGTTGTTCCAGCTCCACCGCCACAGCCGCCAATAACAGGTGGGCCGCTACCGTCGATCTCGTCAATCCAAGGCCTGGTCCACCTTGCGTTGCCTCCGGCTGTGGTGGACTCGCCGGTGGCCAGCAGTGCTCAGTGCTCTGCTATTTTTAGGGGGTGATGCTCCACGATTGAGGCTAGCCCACTCCCTGGTTGCGAGTCGTGCGTGCGTCTTGTGCGACGGGGCGTGGTGAGGCTGGAAGCTTTTCTCTGCTTCAGCAGGGAGAAAAATGCAAGACGGATGAACTGAGCTCTGGGATTGGGGGGAACAACGGAGAAGAAAACCAAATCAGGCACCGGCCAATGTTCTTACTCTTTCGAGGTTGGCAGAAGATACGAACTCACACATGGGCATGCGTGTGCATCCCTCTTCTGCCGTGCCCCTCACCAAGTATTACACCACCTTTTTTTCCGCCCATCAATCAGTCAGATGAGGGTGGGCTTGGGGGCTGGGAGGCGGGGATCTCTCCCGCGAGATGCGGCAATAGATCTGGTGTCCCAGCAGCTCTCTCAAGAAGGGTGTTCAGCAGGTCGTGGTGTCTGTTTATCTCAGTCTAGCCGGTTGGCTGGAGGTATTGATGGAATGTGGTAACAGAAGCGAACGCTACAGGTCCGAGTCAGCCAGATGCAGCTGAGGCATATTGAAAAAAAAGAAGTGCGACGGATCTGTGGCGATGGAGAATAAGAGACAATGCTTATGTCGTGTAAGAGAAGGGCGCGCACAGTACACCTTGAGTCGCATTTACGTTACATCATCTCACCACCCAGACGCGGGCTCTGCTATTGCTTGGGCACTCCAAGAAAGGCTGGATCAGCGCATGTTACCGTTTCTGCTGTCTTACCGGGAGCCCAAGCAGGGAAGGCGGTCCGGAAAATGCTGTGGTGTGCTGTGCCTCATATTTGCTGCGGCAACAGATGCTATAGCCCGAAGTCGGTGGTGGCCGGGGCTACCAACGGACCCATATGCGATGCTACAGGAGAACAGACATGATGCAGCGACAGCCGCGCAGTGATTATTTGTGTGTTGAGAACAAACCGTGAAAATTCGAGACGAATACAGCTGCTCCTGATATTGGTGGCCAGGTTCAGAAAGACAGTGAGGAAACCAAGTTGTGGGGGAAATAAAGATATAGATTATGAAAAAGTTGACAAAAATCAAAACCCCTGCTTCATACCGATACATAAAAGAACAATAGGCAGCGTTGCATCCGTCTCAACGACCAAAAGAGGATAACCCCCTAACCTCCAACAATTAGCTTAAACTGGGTATATCCACCAACATGTAGCTACATATTGGTTACCCCAGGTATACGGCGGGATGCTCAGCTGAGCCTGAAATGAAGGCCAACAACAAGCTTGCTTGTATGCAGCCACAAAAGCCAACTACAAGGAAGGGGCTGAGTATCGCAGAATGGGACAAAGCAGGTCAACGCTCAAAAGCACGGAACCGACTCTTGCCCTTACTGAATAGACCCTTTGCGGCCTTGCCACCCGCCATGAGCAGCTCTTTTCCTTTGGCACCGACCTCCTTGCCCGAGTGCCGCAGGTCGGCGGCCAAGAACTGGGACCCCGATCCCAAACCGCTGATAGGCCGACTGCCGCCGTTGGTGCCTGCGGGAGCGTGGCCAGACTGTTGAATCCCAGGGCCCGTCTTCTGGCTACCCACGAGCATTTCGTTGGTTATGTTGTCCCTCAACGACCATGATGCGTTTGCGTTTTCTGGCACCTGCGTCATGACTACAAGCCACGAGACCAGTCCCGAGTCAATCTTGGAAAACACCTCCCTCGTCTCATCCAATCTTTCTATTCGCTCAGCAGCAGTCGGCAGCGACATGATCTCCCTGAATGGCGCCACCCTGGCTGCCATGGGCGATGTGGGCGCGATGGTTGGTGACTGTGGTGGTGCCTCCATTACGGTTTGTGGCACTGTGGGTGATGGTGCCGTTTCTGTCAGTGTCGGCGCGGTTGTCTCCGGCTCTGGTGCCGTCACAGTCGGTGCTGTTACCGCTGGCGGCGCCTCGGTGGGGGTGGCTCCAGAATCCTCTGCAAAAGATACGATGGCAGGTGCCGGTGTCTCTGAAAAAGCGGGATGTTCCTCTTCGGGTGGCGGAGACACAGGGCTCGACGAGCTCGTCATCAAACTTTTCTCCTCGGCCAAAGTCCGCGGCGGCTGGCCCTCGCTTATCGGCTTGCTTTGGTCATCTGAGCGCACGGAAATTGGCGAGGGCAGCTCTATCGCTGCAAAGCGTGTTCCAGGAGCAAGCGTGCTAGCCTCGGAAACTTGGCGAGGAATGTTGGCAGCACCAGTCGCCACAGGGCTGGTCTCGCTAATCGATTTGGCAGGAGGCAGTGGGGATCCCACCAGGGAGGACGGAGGTTGAGCGGGTGGTTGGACGGGCGGGACTATGCTAAGACTCTTAGGCTCCGGCTCTGTGGTCTTTGCCGGAGGTTCGGGAGTCGCCGACGTGGCCGTGGTCACGGGTACCGGAGGATGCGCCTTCGGAGCGTTGGGCGAGCCATCCTCCTCTGCATCGACCTCCCACGAGAATCGGTGTTTCAGGGCTGGAATCTGGACCGAAGGCTGAGACTTGCGGGGACTTAACGGACGAGGGCTCATGGATGCAGGGTCTAAAGGAGGGATGTCGCCCAGTTCTTGGACAGATTTGGGCATCGGCGCAGATGATGAAGCGTCCTTCGGGGTACCGGGCGCCTTGTAACTCTCGGTCTTTTCAGAGATTGGCTCCTCGGCAATGTCATCAGCACCACCGTAATAGTCATCGTAGACATCTCCAAGATAGGTGCTCTCTCGGGGTACACCGCTCGACGGAGCCTCTACGCCGAGCTTTCGGCCGTCTGTGAACTCTCCATCTCTCTGCTGGGGACTGAGAGACAATATGATCTCCTCTCGTAACTTGTCGCTCTCCTTTACAGGGGATTCTGTCACTGTGGTGTTAAAGGTCGATGTTCTGGTTACTGGCTCGAGCGGCTCGAGCACCGGAGGATCACCCAAGGTTTGCTGTGGGCTGGTAGGCAGCGCAGTCGCTGTTTCTTTTGGCGCCACCGGGGTGACAGGCGATGTGACATTCGAGAATGCCGCCTTTCCGCCCGGTTGCGAGACACCAGCGGCTTTCGCGTTGGCTTGGTTCATTGCCTGGACCATTGCCTGGACCTTGGAAGGAGATTGCGATCGGGACCGCGACGAGGCGGGTGGGGGGAAGGCGGGAGCGGTGTTTCGAGGCGTGCTGGTGCGGCTCGCCTCCCTGGAAGTCTCGGAGGGCTGCATTATCTCGGCAGCCACTTGCGGCGGCTTGGTGTGGGCGGATGAGTCGACCAGTCCCTCTGCACGGCCAGCCTGCTTGTCGATGTTTTGGATGTCGGCAGGAATCCGAGGGGTGTTGTCATTCAAGGGAAGGGCAGGTGATTTTACACCATCAGCTTGGTCCGCGGGACGTTGCAGGGCACTCTCTGCGAGGTCCCGAGACTCCGGCGCTGTGTAAAGGGCAGAGTTGGCAGGGGGGGTGTCAGAGCGGTCCTTGGAAACAGATTGTGCAACATGTGAAGCATCCTGTGTGGAATCACGGGTGCTGGCAGCTGGGTGGTCCGCATCCGTAATGGGCGGCGGCACTACGGCGGCAGCCTGGGGGCCTGGTGCGGGCGTGGAGGCAGAAGAAGCCGCTGGGGACGGCGAGCTCTGCTGGACCTGCGAGAGCGGCGACGCAACAGTGGCCCTTTCGGCGGGGCGTTGTGGTTGCGGCCCGGAACTGGCCAGTGGCGAGGGCTGCAATTCCTCGCCGGTCGCGAAGGAGCTGCCAAACATGTCGAACCCGAACGAGGACATGCGCGAGAAGTCGGGCAGCACGGGGCTGGTGCTGAAGCGTCGGATCGTGTCCTTCTCGGATTCAGCGACCGAGTCGGAGTCATCGGCCACGGGGCTTTTCTGGGCTGGAGAAGATTGCGGGAGGCTTGATGGGTTTTCCACTGTTGCGTGGTCGCTTCCTTGTTTGGGCGCCACGGAAGCAGGCACTGGAGCAGCAGCAGCAGCGACGGACGTCACCTCTGCGGCAGGTGCGGGGACGGAAGCGGGTACCGCCTGGGCCGTGTCCGCGTTCCTGGGCGTGTTTTCAGTGTCCAGCCTCGGGTCCGACTGGGCGACGCCGCTAGCACCGGCCTCTTGCTTTTTGGCCTGGTCGGGTGCACTGCCACTGTCCCCGGGCACCATGCTCGGGTCGACGAAATAATCCTCCAGCCCGTATTCGCTTGTTCGCTCCGCAACGGTGGCCAGGCCGGCCTGGGGTCGTGTACCGCGCGGCGACAATTCGCGTGCCGCATCTTCCTTGCCAAGACTGGTGCGGCTAGCACCCTCCGCGCTGTCTGGCCTTGGACCAGGAGACCCGACTCTATTGTCACCGCCGCTGCCTGCACCTACGCTGTCCAAGCTCGGCCTTCCCGAGTCCTGCGAGCGCCGCTCCTTTTCCCTATCTTCCTCTAGCCTTTTGTATATATCTGCCGGCCTCACAAATGGGAGCGGCTTGCCTGTCTGGGGAGGTGATCGAGGGCCCTGTGGCGAGCCTGGCCGCGCCTCCATCCAGGGCTTTTGACTGCTGACCCCCGGCGAAGCGAGAGGCTTGGGGCCGGAACCGGATCCACTCTGAAGCAAAGGACCGACGGCGGCAACGTTCGGCGGCCCGTCCTGGCGGCTCATGCTGCTCTTTCGGGGCGGGAACAGCGTGCTGGGCATCTGCTGCACAGGGCTTTGGGGGTTGCTTGTCGGCCTGGCGAAATGGGCTGTGGACGGCGATGCCGTGCGCGCCACAGGATGGGTTGCATTTTCCTGGGCGGGCGGAACGCTAGATGGCCCTGCGCCCGTCGCAGCTGTCGGCGTCGGCGCCGTTGCCAGAGGCGGGGGAGAACGGCTAGGTTCCACGCGCATGGCTTCGGCTGCACCGGTCGTGAACGAGCGTCGCTCCTCCCATGACTGGTTTGACTCTTGCGGAAATGTGCCGTGCCGGGTCGCCGGGCCAGCCTGCTGCTGGCCCTGGGACGGAAACGGGCTGGGGCCCGGTATGTTGCGGGTATCCGGCGGTGTCCAGGAAGACTCGGATGGCAGCAGAGGCCGGGATCCCAAACCCGGGGCCAGCGAGTTCGGGTGCTGCTGGGGCGGCCATGTTTGTTGATGGGCAGGGTGGGGGTGCGGCGGCTCGGGCTCGGGCTCGTCGTCGTAGTCGTTACCCCAGTCGTCGCCGTCGTAGTTGGGGACACTGGCCTGGACCCATTTCTTCGTTTTTGTCCGGCCGAGGTTTGTCTGGTACTTGGTCGCGTTTGCGGCGCCCGAGGTACTGCGAGGGAGGCGGCAAGAAGTACCGGCGGTTAGATGATCTCCTGCCAAGACATGCGAGGCTTGCGACGGCGCGAAAGGGGGAAATCGCTCACCTGGACGGCAGGGCGCCGCCGTACATGTTGCTCATTGCGACAGAATGTCAGGATTCTCTGTGGTGTAGGCCCCTCCTCTAGTGCGACATGCTGTTGCCAGGACCCCGACAGACGGCGTGTTTCGAAACGAACCCTCTGGGGGCCAGAATTGACTTTGGGAGGCGACGGGGCGCGCAGGCGTGCAGCTCTGCTGACGGCGCAATGGCTCTATTTCGACGCCGATCGATGACGGCGGGTTTGCTGGGCTGCGTGCTGGCGGGCTGGCGGGTATGGGGAGTGCTCGAGGGAGGAGGTTCGGATTGGGCTTGGTCTCGATGCGCTGCACGCACTCACGCATCGTTCCAACGGCGGGCGGGATAGCGGCGGCAAAAATCCGAGCCCGTACGCCCGCTCCTCACGCCACCCCAGCTGTTCTGCAGGAGGCCCAAAGATCGCCCCTGGCCCATTACGTCTGGTGGATGCGCGTGTGGCGCAGGGCATTGCAAGCGCTGCACAGCGTTCGTTGCATTCTTTAGCACACGCGTCCGGGGTCCGCACAGCCCAATGAAAGCCCGCACTAGCGCATGCACGGAGGACCAGTGACGAATGTCTGGGGAAGAATCGAAACGTCAGGGCCACTCCGACAGCTGATGCGAGGTCCAACCGCGACAGATCATCTCCTAGTCAAGGTAGTCTGGCCCATGTTTTTTTTCTTCCACTTGTTTTTTTCTCCTTTGAGTGCCAAGCTGTTCCTTTTGTAGGTATTCGATTGGAAAACATATCGCTCAGCACGCACAATACGCACATTTTTTTTTCTTCTGAAATGCGCCTCTGCTCCCCACACTGTCGCTCCAGCAATAAACAACCCGCCCTATAACAGGAGTTTGATTATCCACTGCCTGTCGCTCTACCTCTGGGTTAATTGATCAGACTTGAAGCGGCCCGGGTGACGAGGCAAGAGGGATGAAAATAGCAATGAATCACTCCAGAACGTGGGTTCGGTTTGCATCCATGACGCTTTGTCTGTTGAGATAATGCACATGATCGACATTCCAATAACAGACGTGCTTGAAAGCAGGTTCCGTTCCTAGCACGGGGCTCATGTATCAAATTCTCTAGACGCTGGTACCAAAAAATGGAGACATCCGCCATGTCCGTGCAAATGCGTTTTCACAGCGAAGGTCGGATACATCGGCCAAAAATTCAGGGGTGGATTTGATTGCTGGTCTTATTTCAGGTGCTCGCGCCTGGAGACGCAGATCGCAGCCAATCGTCTTCCACCATCGTGTCTTCGACATCTCTGCCAGCCACTTCTTCTGCCGTGTCAAGCCGCACACAACGGGCGAACAGACATACTCTCACCCATAACAGTATGCATGCGCCAAATACCGTTCCACGGCTATGCAAAATAGGCTAGATACAAGCCGCGCTAAGCGCCGGTGCTAGGCACTCTAGGAATATAATATGTACGCATCTCCTCTAGCGCCAACATGAGATGCTTGGGTAATATCCCGGCCTAGCCCTGATTTTGGAAATGCCAACATATCTAAACCTGTATATTCATATGGACATATCATGATCAAGAAAAACACAAACAAGGGAAACACAGCCCCTGGACCATGGCTTTCGCAACACTGGTGCGGCTCGGCGCTATCCAAGGCGCGTTTGGTCTGATCGCACCACTCGACTCTATTCCGCGTAGATGTCGCCAATGGTGGCGACGACATCGCCGTGCTTGCCCTGGACAAGGCCTTTGTGTCGTAGCCTTATTATGGTGGTACCCAGATCCTCGAGGCGACGGGTGAAGTGCCAGCCCCACCAGGGGCGCCACACGACTGCGTAGGGGCTGACGAGCGACAGGCGCAGGTCGAGATCCTCCTCCACAGCGGTTGCATAGGCGCGCCAGTCGTCTTGGTCGAGGCATATCCTGTACAGCGAACAGTACGTCTTGCGCTCTAGCGGACACTCGACGGCCTTGCCCGTGAACATGTAGTGGAACATGTGCTCCCACACGCGCCCCGAGAGGTTGTCGTCGAGCGCCGTCGTGCGGAGCCACTCGAGAGAGCGGTCGTACTGCGCCTTCTTATTGCGCCTCATCGCGTCTCGGGTCACGGCGAACTGGTTGCAGCATGGCACGCCCAGGATCTCGGGCGCGCTCCTCTGCGCGGCGCCCTTGGGAGCAAAGTTGTCGATCCACGCCTGTTTGACCAGCGGCTCCTCCTTCTTCTCTGACTCCTTGGCCGATTTTGTCGTGTTGATCCAGTCCGGGCACCCGCTAAGCCAGCTGACCCGGAGGTTGGTGTAGCCGTACTTGAGGACGTGGTTCATGTCCATGCGCTGGAGCACGTATGACATGGATCCAAGCATCATCAGCTCTGTGTGCCAGGGGAACTCGCTCGCGTGCATGAAGATGGCGACGTCGGGCAGCTTGTCGTAGTGGCTCGAAAGGTACGTCAGGTATGCCGAGGTCTCATGGCCCTTGTTTGTAACGGGGTGGTACTCGGCCTTGGCGTCGTCGGACACGTATCGCTTGAGAGCGACCTTGTCCTCGGGCAGGCCCAGCAAACCCGCCAGGTTGGACTCTGTCAACCACTTCGTCTGGCCGAGCAGCCACTCCTTTTTGGTTGTGGCAACGACAAAGTGGACAGTAGGTGCCGGGTTTGGCAGCGAACGTTCGTACGTCTCAACCTCGACTGAGGCGTATGCGCGATCTCTCCAGCATGTTCCACCATAGATTCCCGGGTAACCTCCGAGGAGGCACATTCGACGGAGATAGAGGACGACGACGACGGAGACGACGGTGAGGATTATGGCGACGCGTAGTATTATCCTGAGAGCGCGGGGCGGTATGAATCTGCAAGGGAAGCAGACCGGGGCAAGGAACTTGAGCCCTGGGAGGGACTTGCCGCGTAGCAGCCTCATGGCGGCAAACTTTCGACAGTGGCCGCCTGAAGCTAAGCCAGCGTGCAAAGTCCCGGGCTTGAAGGAATCGGTCGGGTTTCGGGCGGTCGAAGAGCGGGCGGCTCGCGGCGGCACCTGTGCGTGGCTGAAGGCTCGGCAGCGGGACGATAGGGCAGCAAGGCTAGGCACTGGAGGAGCGGCAGCACCCGGCCACACAGACTAAGCTTTCTAGAGCCAGGGGAGTGCTGCGCAGTGCCAGATTGGTGCACGACACGGTCAGCCGAACGCAAGCAGCGACAGGATAAGAAAAAATATCAAGAGACGAAGGAATCGACCTTGCAGCGTGGTCGTGCAGGCTTTCAGATGGTCAGATTAAGGGTGATCCGTCCATAGCCACACGGGGGGCCTAATTGCGGGTATATGGCGTGGATCAATTAGGGGGTCATGCAACGAACGAAGGCAACAAGAACAATACATGCAGATCCCGAGAAAACCAGGCAGGCGCTCAATGGAAAAGAGAGGGAGAAAAGGGGGGAAAACAAGAAGAAAACCGCCAACAAAAAAGGGCGTCGGGGAAGCACGCCGTGGACAATGAGCCAAACGAGGTCGGATTTGAGATCAAGATTCGTCGGACTATTTACTACTCGCGTGGCTGCCACCATAATCGATGGAGCTGTGCAAACACAAGACTTTGACTGCAGGGCCAACCAGGCACACGGCAAGGGCACGGCCCACCACCGTAAACTCAATGGAGCGGTGCTGCAGGGGCCTGCAGGAGGGTTGCACGGGGCTTGCTGTCTGGACAAAGATGCAAAACTGTCAAACACGCGGGGGTTGGTGCGCCGACAGCTCCAGGCGGAGGCGGCGCTGAAGTCGAGGCGAAAAAAAGGGGTCGGACTTGCAACGGTCTGTGATGTGTCGGATTGGTCCAGAGGGCAAAAAAAGGATAAAAAAAGAAGAAAGAAAAAAAAACTCGGAGCCATTTCAGGCCATACACTTGCAGCCTCACAACACTGAAATGGCCTTTGATTTGAGCACCCGTTCGGTAGCTGTCAAGGGTATTGTCGCGATGATCAGATCGGACACAAGCAGGCGAACTGAATCGTATCTGGCCTGGACTAGCGGCCGTCTCCTTGACCTGCCATAAATGATCAACAAGGTGAAAGACAGACCATGTTTCATTTAAACTCGGTGCTAGAAAACATGGCGGCAGCTATCATTGCTTGTTGCAGTTTCGCCAAGGTCAGAATGAATGGGAAAAACACTGGGTGGTGTGTGGCGCGCATCGTACTGCCACACTCCAGACTCGAATACTGGCCTGAGGCATCCACAACTAAGCGTGGCTTGGGTCTCATCGCATTTGGCAGCCGAAAATAGACCACCTGCTTCGCTGGCCGTTCAATCATTGCCAGGGCCAGATTCGATCCAAGACCGCCAAAGAACCACATTCGTCTCTTCTTTTGTCTTGTTCACTGTAATTTTACGCGTCATTCTCGCCTGTTTCGCCATCCAACGCAAAACAGGTCTTTTTTTCTTTTTCTTTTCTCGAGAGATCTTGTATTTAATACTCTTTTCCACCTGTTCTTGCTGGTTTCTGGTCCGACCCGTTCGGTGTCGTGATACGACGTCAGTTTACTGCCTGTCACCTGGCGCACCAAACACATCGCCTCTAGACCAAAAAAAAACTGCTCGCGAAAAGCCCGCCATCATTAGAATACCGACCCGACGACATCTAGAATAGCTCGAAGTCATTAACCGCGATAGGCTGCGCCGATTGCTAATTCACTGGACGACGACTCAACCCCGCGACCCCGTCTGGTCCTCCACACGTACGCGCGGCAACACCGCGAAAACGTCATACTCGAAACGGGAGATCATCCCGATCGGGCTCTCCCTATCGCGCCTTTGCGCCCCCACGAAGACTAGGAGCCTTTGTGCCCTGAATCGTCTCCTACCTACACCTTCACCATGGCCGTCGCGTCGATACAAGATCGGACGGCCGAGTTCAAGTTGGTGCTGGCACAGGCCCAGCGGCGGCAGGCGAACGCAAAGGTCGGCGCGCAGAGGCGATCCCTCCTGACAGATGCGCAAAAGTCCGATGCGGACGGCTCAGGCAGGCCACGGAGGTCCGAGTTCGCGCGCCGCGCTGCTGAGATCGGTCGCGGCATCGCGGCCACCATGGGCAAGCTGGAGAAGCTGGCACAGCTTGCTAAGAGGAAGACGCTGTTCGACGACAGACCCGTCGAGATCAACGAGCTGACTTTTGTGAGTCTTGCTGCCCGTTCTGGCTCCAGGCCCCTTTCGGTCCTCCTGGCGACCCAGACTAACCCCACCTAACCCCCCTATCCCAGATCATCAAACAAGACCTTTCGTCGCTCAACCAGCAAATATCCGGCCTACAGCAGCTCTCGCGACAGCAACACCCCAAGGCAGACCAGGAAGGCGAGCACAACAAGAATGTCGTCTTCCTGCTTCAGGGCAAGTTGACAGACGTGTCGGCCAACTTCAAGGACGTGCTCGAGGTGCGGACCAAGAACATCCAGGCGTCTCGGTCGCGGACCGAGAACTTCATCTCCTCGGTGTCGCAGCACACGCAGGCACCGACGCTCAATGCCTCAGCATCTCCGCTCTATGGGACCCCAAGCAGGGGGACGCCGTCGCCCAGCGTGGACCTGCTCACCCTCAACCCCGGGCCGAACGCCACAGGGGCTGGCATGACAGGTGATCAGCAGCTTCTGATGATGGAGGAGGCACAGCCGCAAAACTCGTACATCCAGCAACGTGGCGAGGCGATCGAGGCGATCGAGAAGACCATCCAGGAACTGGGCGGCATTTTCGGGCAGCTGGCGACCATGGTGTCGGAGCAGAGCGAGATGATCCAGAGGATAGATGCCAACACGGAAGACGTGGTGGACAACGTCGAGGGCGCTCAGAGGGAGCTGCTAAAGTACTGGTCCCGCGTGTCCGGGAACCGGTGGCTGATAGCAAAGATGTTTGGAGTGCTGATGATTTTCTTCTTGTGAGTATCACTCTATCATCTGTCGACCTTTGGGCTTGAGAGCATTGCTAACCGACTGATTCTTGTGGCGCAACAGACTTTGGGTCCTTATTGCTGGATAGATTGGGACTGAGACACACTCGCAGTAGAGGCGATGGTTATGGCCACGCCATTCATAGCGTGCATCACCGGGAAAGAGCGGCGGCGGTGTTTCTTGTTGCTCATGATATCATTTTCTTTTTTTCTTCAACTTTTTTGACCTTGGTCTATCTTGGTTCTTCTTTTTACTGTAACACTACCATTGCTTCTCTTATTATCTTCTGATTCCTCGGCCTCTTTTCCCGACCACCACCATCGGAGCCCACATCACGTATTTCCCTTATTGGCAAAATTTCGACGCAAAGACTGTGTCGATCAGGTCGGATCTGTCAGCAGATATCAGGCATTTAGACAAAGACAAGGGCAACACGAGGCTTTCTTGTATTGCTTCTGGCACATATTCTTGTATTATCTGCAACCACGTCTGTACAAGGGCACGTTTATGCGACCATGGTCCTGGCTAGCGTGTTCCAAGGGGCAGATGCACGAACGACTGTTTCTGGACGGCTGGACCTGCTCTAATTCTTAGGTGCATGCCGAACCCATGCCGATTTCGGTCGCCTTCGGCACCAGCAGAGCCTGCGTTTTCTAGATTCGGCTGGGGCGATGACTGGCGTCCCCAGGCAGGAACCCAGGCTCGGTCGAATTGCAACCCGAGCTGTGGTGGGGGCCACGAGGGTTTTTCCACCTGTCCAGTGTCCCCCGCAGAGACCCCGCGGGGAGAGCAGAACCGTCGGCGTCGAGGCTGCCAAAAGCAGCAGGAGCCTCGCTGCGATCCGTCAGGCGAGCCCCAGTCATTCTTGATTTTATATCAACCTTTTCGGGAGGCTGCAGGTATTATTCGGTTGTTCAGTAGGCAGAACAGGTGGCGCCTGCAGTGCATGTACATACATTGGGGTCGCAGGCGCGCGTAATCAATCCTCCTCGCACAAGGGCCCCCGCGAGCCCCATCTCTGTCGGGGAAATCCTGTGGGGTGAGCAAAGAGGAGTCTTGTCGCCAGCACTCGAGCCGGCCGGGCGATGACAGGGCGGGCCTTGCGACTGTGCTGCCGCGGGGAGGCAAAGAGGGGCAGTTTGCTTGGTCAATGGGCCGTGGCAGGCACATGGAAGCTTCCATCACTGGCCCAGGTAGCGAACCCACCGCGCAGTAAGTGCGTCCGTCTGCTTCTCTCCTCTGCCAAAAGCCAACCCCCTCGCCTCCTCCTGCTTCTTCTCAGCCCCCGTGCATGCCACGTGCCCGCTATTGGACGCTCGCCTCGATCCCTCTGCTTGTACTGTTCCTCCTGAGCTTGAAAAGTTCGTCACAGCAGCGCCGCTCTTCGCTTGCGGTGCACCCTCCCGGGAACTACCCACAGAGACGAGACAGGACAGGTGCTGGATAAGTGGCTCACAAGGAGAAACGGGTGCCGATACAGCAGGAAAATACGACTCCAGGCCATACTCATCGTCCCGGAACGTCACAATGACCGACAAGACCTTTACCCTCAACACCGGCGCCAAGATCCCGGCGGTTGGCCTCGGTAAGTATCTGGATCCCAGGAGCAGTTCCAGGGGGAAAATGCCCATTATCAGCCATGCGCTGACCACCACATCCTCATCGTCATGCAGGCACGTGGCAGAGCCCGCCCGGCGCGGTCAAGGATGCCGTGGCCTATGCCCTCAAGAACGGCTACAGGCTGATTGACGGCGCCTACTGCTATGGCAACGAGGCCGAGGTTGGCGCTGGAATCAAGGAGGCCATTGACTCGGGCGCCGTCAAGCGCGAGGACATCTTCGTCGTGTCCAAGGTCTGGGCCACCTACAACACCCGCGTCGAGCTCGGTCTCGACAAGTCGCTCAAGGACCTAGGCCTGGACTACGTCGACCTGTTCCTTGTGGTATGTCCGTTGTTCTCTGGCTTCTGGGTGCTGTGTGCCGTCACTAACATGCGTGTTTCTGCTACAGCACTGGCCGCTTCTGATGAACCCCGAGGGTATGATTCTGCCCCTGCTTCGCTTCGCTCCTCCAAGCCAGCATATGGTCCCGCTGGCGGAACACTGACAATAACCGAACTTGACAGGCAACGATGACAAGTTCCCCAAGCTGCCCGACGGCTCTCGCGACATCATCAAGTCCCACAACCACGTTGACACGTGGAAGCTGATGGAGAAGCTTGTCGAGACTGGCAAGACCAAGGCTATCGGTGTCAGCAACGTAAGTTGTTTGCCGCATGCGTGATGATGGTGACCGATGCTCTTGGGCATGTGTGCCTATGCAGCTATGCAGGCCCTGCTGACGGTGCAATTTCCCAATGGATACAGTACAGCAAGCGCTACCTGGAGCAGCTGCTTCCCGAGGCCAAGATTGTGCCTGCGGTCAACCAAATCGAGAACCACCCGCAGCTGCCGCAGCAGGAGATCATGGATCTCTGCAAGGAGAAGGGCATCCACATCATGGCCTACAGCCCCTTTGGCAGCACCGGCGGCCCGCTGTTCGACGCCGAGCCTGTCAAGAAGATTGCCGAGAAGCACGGCGTGCCGGCCACCAGCGTGCTGCTGGCATACCACGGTAAGTCGGTCCGACGGTAGAAGCACAGGGTCAAGATGGCTGGTGAGATGACTGACGCTGGTATCATCTAGTTGCCCGGGGAAGCACCGTGGTCCCCAAGTCGACCAACCCCGACCGCATCTCGGCCAACGCCAAGGTGGTCGAGCTCGACCAGGACGACGTCAAGGCGCTCGAGGAGTACTCGAACCAGCTGACCAAGGACGGCAAGCTGCACCGCTATGTCTACCCGCCGTTTGGTATCGACTTTGGCTTCCCGGACAAGTCCTAGGCTGCGTCTCCTTTCTCTGCTGTATGAACTGTCTTGGCACAGGGATGGGGGTTTCTGCGCCCGGTGCATTCTTTAAAATAGAGCGACGAGGGAAGGCAGCCAATAGCACTAGAGATGTTGGATAGAACAAAGAAACTAGACATCAAGACGGGGATCTGCCGCCGCTGCTACGTTTGCACCATGTCTCGTTGAATGACGGCTTCGGGTGTCGTCGCCAGCCATTTTAAAGAGAGGCGGGAGATGCCATCCGTGCCGTAGAAAGCACTGGTCACGAGCTTCCCGAGGGACGACAGGCGCGGATCCCCTCTAGCGAGCAAACGTACGGCTTCGGGGTGGTTAGCGGTTTGGGCCACGAAGAGCGGCCACCACCTGGCCTGCCTCGCGCAGCGCAGCCGGCGATACGGGGCAGCGTCTGTATGGACGACGCCCATGCCGATCGCTGTCTTCGCCCCCTGAGCCGTGCCGCGTAGTAGCTGGACGCGCCTGCATACACGACCCAACGCCTGTTGCGGTCGAAAGTGGCCCGACGCCTCGCCCATCAATCATTTCCCCCGACATGGCCATGGGTGCGTGCTGGAGCTTGGATGCATGGCAAGCTACACGGATCCATCAGCCCTCCTTTTTTTTGCCCCTGCGCTCCTTCCCCAGGGCTTCGGAACCATCCATATAAGGCTGGCGATTTTAACCTTGTTATTTAAGGTTGCGCTTCGACCACAACATCGAGGTCGACTTGGTTTATTGTGTTCACGAGCCACAAAAATTTTCTTTTTTCTTTTATAAAAAAAATACAGGAGGAAAAGCAAAAGATCTTGCTTAGCAACTCTTGGTTTCGATCCAAGGACCTCCGGGTTATGAGCCCGGCGCGCTTCCCCTGCGCCAAGTTGCTTGTCAGGCTGTGGTGGTGGTACCGGACCTCCAGCAGGGTGGCTAAGTTGGGCGCTGCAATTTTTTTTTTCTCGCAGTGTGTGACTCATGGGATGGGTCTTTGATGTTGGTGAGATGACGACCGCTTGTGGGTAAGGGCAGGGTTCCGCCTCGTGCCGGGCCCTCCCCCGGAGCGGGTCCCAGGCCGGGAATCCGCCGGGCCCGCTGCCCACTCGGAGCAGGAGCTTTCGGCGATGAGGCCGTGAGAGGGGCCGGGACACGAGGGATAATACAAGATGGCATCATGTGCTGGCATCAGTGACACCTCGGCTTTGATCATCTGCTACAACACGGGAGGCGCCTGAACATGGCAAGAAAGTCGGGACTGTAAAGAGATGTTTACTGTCTGAAAACCCAGATGATTACGCAGACAACCGTGCCGTGCTGCCAGCAGGAGGGAGCAAAGCGACCTTGCTCGGGGCCTTTTTTTCTTTTCTTTTTTTTTTTTTTTTTGGTTTCTTCTTCCGTGCCCAAAGCCCGCGGTGACGGCTATGTAGTGTACAAGAGCGACCTGTTGTTCTCGCAAAACCTGCAGTGCCCCGCCTTGCCGCCCTCGCACAGCTCGCTCCGGTGAGGCTTGTGGTTGTTGTTGTGCTTGTACTCGGGAGGGTCCACCTCGACGCCGGACCACTTCTGCAGCCGGTAGGCGACCCGCTCGGCGTACGAGGGCCCCAGGATCGGGCGGCTGGGCCGGTTGCAGCCCTTGCAGCGCTGGTGGTAGACCGAGGCGTTGTACTGCTGGTTGGGGTACATGCGGATCGTGATGGCGACGACCTTGCTCGCCCAGCCCTTCTCGCCGCACGACTCGTTGTTGCACACGAACCGGCCCATGATGTTGGTGTCGTACTCCTCCTTGGGCGGCCTCTTTGTATTTTCGGAAAAGGTGAAGGAGAGGCCGTCAGCTTCGATGATCGAGGCTACTTCCTCGTGGAGGTCTGGGAAGAAGGACCATTTGGGCCCATTGTCGTTCTTTTTATTCTTGTTCTTGTTCTTGTTTTCCTTGTTCTTGTTCTCGTTGGCCCCTTTCTTGGGCGGCATGATTGCGGGCTTGGGCGTGGACGCAAAAGATTTCAAAGATGGAGTGTCTATGAGAGAGCGGGAGGGTCTTTTTAAAATTGAAGAGAGAAGGCCTCTGTGGCAAGTAGCCACCCTCCACAGCATCGAATTGGGAATAGCTTCAGATTCCACGACTGGCTGCTTTGGGCTTGATGATATCCGATGAAAAAAAAAGCAAGAGGGATCAACCCCGCCTGGGAAGGCTGGGGGAGCCCCTCTATATAACAGCCCAACATGCAGCTTTCCATCACCATCCCGTAATAGGCCCGTTTGTTGGTGGCTCCTACTGGTCGCCCTGGAATTTGGTCGGCGCTCGCTCACCGGTTTCGTGTGCCAACCAGTGCCATTCTCAACCCACCCACATCGAGGCCGGGAGGCAGGCCGCGGCGGCAAGAGGAGGGTGCCCGTGGTGCCAAGGGCGGTTTCGATGCGGGGTTGGTTATGATTTCGCCAGTCCTCTTGTGCTACTTCACTACGCGATGGGAGGCATTAGTGTGTTTACTACCTATCAGTGGCTGCCATGGTAATCACGGTGGCCTGGTCCCATCAAGGATGGAGTTGTGTGCATGTTCCCTTTATTTGTCTCGTTGCTTCTCGCTCTCATTATTAATCCCTCCGCTTGAACAACTACAAACGATACTCGCCAAAATCAAAATGTCCCCTCCGAGCAGCTTTCACAACGGTCGAGTGGTGCAGTCTTCATGACGACCACTTCAAGTGCCGGCTGCCTCAGGCCAGCTCAGCTAATTAGTGGTTGCGGCCACAGAAGCTCTTGCTGCTGCCGATTCCGTGGTAGCCGTAGCTGAACAGGCCTTTCCAGGCAACGCCGGGCACAAACATGATCTAGATGGGTCGTTAATTAAGAGTCGGAGCTTGCAACAGGAGATTTGGCAAGTGATGACATTGGGGGTGGACAAAGAACTGATCTACTAACCCACTCAGCCCAGCCCGGGGCATAGTCGTTTCCGCACTCCTTGGAGATGTCCTTGCGCTTCTGGGTCACGGTGGCGCGGTCGCAGCGGTTGGTCAGCTTCTGGAAGTTGCAGTAGAAGGCGGCGACGTTGCCGCGGGTGGCGTAGATGTGCCATCCGTCGGGGACGTCGAGGCCGCCGCCGCACTGGTTCTTGAGGTCGTCGAGCGCGTCGTCCGTGTCGGCGTGGTCCAGCGCGTCCTTGTTGCCGTCGGGGCACGAGATCTGCCAAAAGACGTCCTGGCGCTTGCCGAGCTTGGCCGAGGCGCCGCGGCGCTCCGAGGCCTGCACCGTATCGGTGGCCGCGCCCGTGTCGTTGCTGGCGGCGGCGGCGGCGGGGCCCGGGTCGGCGATCTTCTCGTGGTGGGCGACTCCGTCGTCGCCGATGTGGACCTTGTAGACGCCCGGCTGGACGTCGGAGGGGATGGTGAAGCCATCGTCGATGGAGGCGCCCTTGGTCTCGAAGGTGATGGGTTCCTGGCAGGCGGCGAGGCCGAGGAGGGATGACAAGACGATGGACGCGAGACGCATCTTGATGACGAAGAGCGTTTGAGGGGAAGTAGCTGTGAGGAAGAGGGCAGAAAGAAGTTACTCGCTGTGATTGGAATTCAAGATGGACACAGAGGAAGAGAGTTGAGTTGCTCTTGTTACCCAAGAGACTTCAAAGGGAACTGAGCTGGGGGTAAAGGGGCTTTATATAGAGATTTGCTCGGCGCAGAAAAAGTCTGATAATTATCCCCTTTTGCAGAGCCCTAGAGACAGGAGAGATAAGAATTCAACAATTTCTTATTTTGGGAGTCGATACATGGAATGAATTGGTTCCTATTTAGGCAGATATGAGCACGTCGAGAGGGATGTGGTCAGATAGCAGCGAGCTGATTGGCTGAATAGAGCTGAGTTGACAGTTTTGTTATCTCTTTCCATTTTGAAGAAAGTTCGGATGAAAAAGCTGATAATGAATTAGACAAGACTGAGGGCAAGGTGAGTTGCCAGATGCATTACCGCAGAGAGACACAGTGAGCGCCGACTCGTGCTATTCCTAACTACAAGTGAGCCATGCATGTTGCAAAGACTTTTCACAGTCGCCTCGCTTGAGTCTCAGCAAGCCAAATATGTGGATTCTGATCCCGTGATCCAGCACAAATGCACTCGGGCGAACTCCGGCGGGGCGTACGGGGCCGGGAAGATGCAGCGTACGCACTCGGAAGCCGAGAAGAGCCCGGGACCGAGCGAGTAGGCGCTCCATGCAACACATGCTCACGAGAGCGTATAAAAGGGTGTCAACTGGCCCGCTTCAGAAAGGCAGATTCCTTCCTGCCTCATGCACGACCAGCAGTTCTCTTGCTGACCGCACGGCTGTCCATGACTTGGTTTGGAGACACATGTGCATAGTTGCAGGACAGAGAGTCTCGGTATGGACACGATGAAAGATTCAAGGGTTTTGCTGCTCTTCCGAGGTCTCTAACAGCATAGCAGAGACACTCCTGCCAACAGCAGACGTGGGATGAGGCAGAGCCAGGACCAGGCGACGGAAAAGACCAGCCATCAACCCGGGGGGCCGAGGGAAATAAAGTTGTGTCAGTTGCCCCTCAGGCAGTGTCAGGACGAGTCGGCCAAGGCCATGATGTGGCACTGGATGGCTAGCTGAGAGGGGCGGCGCAGTGCTTAGACGTGGACAAGCCACCCCGATGCAACGTGAAAACCACAAGCAGCGCCTGACAGGTTTGTCCGTTCCTCCCCCCAAAAAAAAGTATATGCCGACGCTGCGGGAGTCCCGGATGTAAAAAGGCCGACATGCAAGTCGACAGAAGAGGAGGGGAAAGAAGACCCGATCACACGATATCCAGGCACCACCCCAGGTGGCATGGAGGGAACCCCTGGGGCCCCAAAGTTTCCTTTTTCACGGGGGGCCGACAAACCTGGGATGTTGATTATCCTGACCCCAAAGCGGATGCCCGCCCCGAGTCATTGTGCGTGCGCCCACGGGGCTGTCAGCGTTCATCGCCAGGCCAGGGATCGGTAGTCTTTAGCGATGCCGCGTGGGGGCCCATGCCGACCAAACGAACGACCCTGGTCGCATGAAGCGCTTCCTCCCCCGGGTTCTGGGCTCGTGGGATCGCCGCTGGTCTCTGCAGTCACCGCCTTTTCGTCACCCACCGGGTCCCCCTCCCCCTTTCTCCCGTACCCAGCAGGTCGGATGCCGAAAAAGGGCACCGAAGCCCCCGTCCCCGTCGTTTTGGCCACGACTCGCGGTCGACCAGACAGCCGGGGCGAGCTGTGGGTGGGTGGGTGGTTCCTCAAATAGAGTTTGGGCGATGATGCAAGGGTGGAAGGCCGGCCGGCCGACCCGAGGGCTTCGCTGGTGCCGCAGCGTGGCAGCGGGTTCCTGCGGCGTGTCGGGGCTGGCGGAGGCCGAGAGAGGGAGGACAGGACTCGCTCGACGAGGACGGCTATAAAAGGGCGGCCGTCGTCCGCTTTGGCTCTGATAGAATCTGGTCCGGACAGCAAGCTCTCACCCCAAGCAAACAAAGCATCATCACCAATCAAACCCTCTCTTCAGCAAAACAAACGTCGTCGTTGACCGATCGTATCCCACCAACCAACCGCCAAGATGCGTTTCAACTCCGTCTACGTCGCGCTCGTCGCCTTCTTCGGCCTGGCCGCCGCCGTTGCCGTCCCCGAGGTCCTCGAGGGTAGGTCGTTGTTCTCTGTCTCCCCCACCACCAACACGCCGCCGGGCTGGCTCGAGGGGAAAGAAAAAAGTAGCAGCAGCAGACCGAAGCTAACGTCGACGGCAAAACACCCCACAGGCGCCCCTCTCGAGGCCCGCAGCGGCGGCAACGGCGCCGGCAAGTGCTGCTAAGCGGCTCGCTCCTGACATCGAGGTCGTGACTGGGACTGGGGTCCAGTGGTCGGCACCCTTCCTTTCTCGACTGTTCGGTATGGTCGCTCATCGGCCGTGTTGGGACTTTTTGTGGAAGGGACCATAGACGCTGCAAATAAACATAACCCCGTGCTTGCCCCAAAACCAACGTTCTCTCTCCATTTGCATGTCGTTCGTTTGTTTGCTCGTGGAATGACACGAGACGTGTGTGTGTGTGTGTGTGTGGCCTGCTGTCGTTTGTGCCAAGCAAAACGCGGCTGCCAACGCCATCCCTGTCATTCATTGTGAGTGCGCGCGCGTGCCGTTGGGTGGCGGCGGCGACGGCGGAGGGGGGCCCGCGGTTCCAGGGAAAATCAGACAGGCGATCTCGGCCGAGGGGCCGAGTGGATATCGTGGAGGGTGTGGGGAAAAAGGTTGGGGGTATTAATACAAAACATGCAGCGACCTCGGAACTGCCAAAGCTTCTTCTGGACGGGAAGACAACCCCCCCTGACAAGAAAACGGCAGCAAAAAAAAAATGTTCTCGCTTGAAGGCCACACTGCCCTCGTCACGGGCGGAACCCGGGGCATCGGCCAGGCCGTCGCCATTGGCCTGGCCGAGGCGGGCGCCGACGTGCTGCTGGTGCAGGTGAGGAGGCCACACCTTGGGCTGTCCCCTTTTTTGTGTTGTGTTGCCTTTTGACCCCGCATGACATGGGGAGGTTACCTACCTTGCCAGGACCAAAGAAAAAAAAAAGACACTCTAACCACTTCCCCTCCCCTCACCCTCCCCAGCGCGATGAGTCCTCGACCGCGACCCGCGACGCCATCATCGCCCTCGGCCGCAAGGCCCAGATCTACACGGCCGACCTCTCGGACCCGGCCTCGGTCGCGGCCCTGACGCCAAAGGTCCTGGCCGACGGGCACCAGGTGCGCGTGCTCGTCAACTGCGCCGGCATCCAGCGCCGCCACCGCTGCGAGGCCTTCCCCGACGCCGACTTCGCCGAGGTCCTGCAGGTCAACCTGGGCGCCGTCTTCGCCCTCACGCGCGACGTGGGCGCCCACATGCTCGGGCTGGAGCCGCACCCGGCCACGGGCCGCCGCGGATCAGTCGTCAACTACGCCAGCCTCCTCAGCTTCCAGGGCGGCCTGACGGTGCCCGCCTACGCCGCGTCAAAGGGCGCCGTCGCGCAGCTGACAAAGTCCTTCGCCAACGAGTGGACCAGCCGCGGCGTCACCGTCAACGCCATCGCCCCGGGCTACATCGACACCGACATGAACGAGGCCCTGCTCAAGGACGCCGACCGCCTCGCCAGCATCTCGGCCCGCATCCCCGCCGGCCGCTGGGGCAAGCCCGAGGACTTCAAGGGCACCACCGTCTACCTCGCCAGCAAGGCCAGCGCCTACGTCAGCGGCCACGTCCTCGTCGTCGACGGCGGCTGGATGGGCAGGTAAGACGAGGGGGAGGGAGGGTCGTTTGAACGGCACCATGAGCTGTCCTCGCTCGGCTCTGATGTCAAGGGCGGCGACCATTTGTTTGGCGGCATGAATGGACGACAGAATGGGGGTGCATGAATGTATACCGTCTTGTTTCCCTGTGAATCTACCATGCCTACTCTGCCAATACAAAATGCTTGCCCAGCCATGCAAGAACCCGGTTCGTCTTTGTATGCACCGACAGGTTCCAAGGCCAATAAAAGGAGAAAAAAACCACCAAGCGGAAGAGGTGATCGTAAAAGGCATGTCTCTCTAAACTCCATAGGAAAGAAATGTCACCCAATCTTTTCAAGACGGCATGACACCCTGCTGCAACAGACTCAGCGCATCCTCGTACCTTCCAGGGCTGTGGTCTGTAAGCATCGTGCCCGCGAACCGCACTTCGCGGAACCGCGTCTCGACATCGCGGACGTACTTGAGCACCACCCGCCGCGCAGGCCTTCCCGTGTAGAAGCCTGCCGCCGCTGCGGCCTCCGCCTCGGCGCCCGCGGGGGGACGGCCCGACACGCCCTGGTGCGCCCCGGCAGCAGCCGCCGCGCCGCCGCCGCCGGGCGGGCGGATAAAGGCGTCGCGCCGCATCACGCGCGTCGTCTCAATGGTCAGCACCTCGCCGGGCGGCAGCAGCTTCATGCTCATCATGTTGGCCCGCAGCGTCTTGAGCGCCGCAAACGCCCACGTGTCGTCCTCGCCGCCCAAGCCGCCGCCCTGCTTCCTGCCCGACTGCCCGTGCCCACCGCTTCCGCCGCGGCCGCCGCCGTCGCTGCCACCGACCCCGCCGTCGCTGTCGACCCCGTTGCTGTACCAAGACCGCGTGAGCCCTTCCTGGAAGGCGCTCCAGAGCCTCTGTCGGAGCTCCATCTTTGCGTCGATGTTGTCGTTCTTGATCGCCAGCGCCACCGCCTGGAGGTCGTGCAGCACGCCCAGGGACAGGTGAGGGACCAGGTCGCTCCCCTGCACGACGCTCGTGATGAGGCCCCTGGTCGCCTTGCGCAGCGACGCCGACATGGTGCCTGGTGGGCCGTAGGCAAACACGTGGATCGGCCGGCCGGCCGGCAGGCAGAGCTCGCGCGTGGTCCGCTCAGACGATGCCGGTCCTCCCGACGTCGACCCCGAGGTGGAAGACGACGGCAGCGCAGACGTGGATGATGACGCGCCCGACGTGACAAAGTGCGTCCCCGTGAGGACAGGCTCCGACAGCATCACGCCCAATAGGGCCGTGACGCCACCGCCCAGCGAGTGCCCGCACAGCACGAGCCCGTAATCGGGGTACTCCTCCAGCGCTGCCTTGAGAGTGGCCAGGACGCGCCCGTCGCCGCCGTAGAGCAGCCGGCGGGCCGAAGCGTGTATGCCCTTGTGCACCTTGTAGTTTCGCCCGCGCCAGAGCAGGTCGTCGTAGTCGCACGTCATGTCTGCCAGCACATCCTCGAAGCCCAGCGTGCCCCGGCAGGCGAGCACCACGGCCTTGGCCTCCTTGTCGATCGAGATGTAGTGCACGAGCGGCACGCCCGTGTTGGTCGCTCCCGTCGAGTCCGACCCTCCTTGGGGGTCGACAAACGACGACAGCAGGATCGAGTTGGCCTCGGATTCGGTGTGGTGGGCGTACGACGTCAGCTCGTGGTGCGTGTTGTCGTCGAGAACCTGCAGCAGCGACATCTTCTTGGAAATCCCCATGACCTTGAGGAAGCTAGACCCATATGAGGCCGACGAGAAGAGCATGTACCGCGTGATGTTGCGCAGAAGATGCCCTCGGGGAAACATGCCCTGCACCATGCCCGTCCGTCTCAGGCCGTTGAGGGCGTCGCCATCTCCGTAGGCGCTGCGCGTGAAATAGGACGACAGAACCAGCGACGTTTGCGAGTCGCTGGTTTTCAGTGTGTAAATGCTCGGGTTCTGCGATCGAACTCGGCGGTGGTGCTTTCCGCTGGAGGACGACGACACCCGAAACGGGTTCTGGTCCGAAATGTCCTTGTCAGAGCGAGACTTTGATATGCGCGATCCGCCTGGCGTGTGCGACCGCCCGCCGGCGGGACCCGACACGTCAGCCCTGAGAAGGGCGGGACTGATCGGGCGGTTGCTGTCAATGGTGTGGATAGAGTATGTGTCGCTCTGCGAGACTAGCGAGTCCCGTTTCCTTTCGTGCACGGCTACGTAGCTCGTCCTGGACAACGACCTGGGCATGGCCTCGGGCGGGGCCATGGTCTGCCGAGCTACCGCTTTCCCGGAACTACCGCCTGCCTTGCTGGGCGGGGGCGGAGCCTCTCGCTTCGGAATCATCGAGGGCACTCTGCTGGCGACTGTGGCATGCGCCGCCGCCGGCTGCTGTTGTTGATGAAGAATCGAAGACTTTGTCGGTGCGAATGCGCTGGACCCAACGGGGCTCGCGGGGGCTGTCTTGGATCTTCTGGAAGACAAAGGCGGCAGCCCTTCACTGTCGCTCGTCTCCTTCCGCGCCTTTTTGAATGCTGACCGAAAGACGCCCTTCTTGTGATCGGCCGACTTGCTAGAGGAGCTGGACTTTTCCGACTTGGCCTTCTTCGCCGGCGGCTTGCTCGGCGCCTGCTCCGAGCCTATCGAGGACGTCGAGAGTTTCAGGGGCGTACGCTGCCGCTTCTGGTTGGCCGATTCGGGTGGCGAGGGTTTGGAACCCGGGGGAGGGGAAAATCGAGACTGCGAGGCCGTGGCCGGCGACTTTGGCTGAGGTATCCGTGAGACGTCGGTCGACGCCGTGGGGCTCTTGGGCGGCACTGGAGGCCGCAGGTCCTCGTCGGCTTCGGCACCGTCGTCCTCATCGCTGCTGGTATCCTGCAGCTGCTCGACAAACCCTGACTGCTCCCTGTCGAGCCCGGGCTGGAGCTCGCCCTCCCTTCTACGGAAGTCGGTCGCGCGGAAGCTGTTGCGGTCCACCCTGTACACCAAGCGGTAGCTTGCACCGTCCGCCGAACACCCGTCCTGGCGCCGCTCGTGGGACCGAGACGGCCTCGACGGCCCATGCTCAATCAGCTTCGCTCCGGGAGGTGGCGACAGAGGCGGCGGGCTGTTTCCTTGTATGTCAACAGTGATGATTTTGCTGGTCCTGGTCTCCGTCATGATGGACACCTTGGCCTCGTCAGACAAGGAGCGCAGGATCTGCTGCTTGAGGTGGATTTCGGGCAGGTCGTCATCCTCGTCGCTGCTCTGCTGGGCGCTGTGGTTCTGGATCACGCTCATCAAGTCGGTGCCGCCATGTTCCAGGGGATATGCCTCGTCGCCCTGCCTGGTGTAGCTTCCGTTGTGGACGCCATATAGACTGTCCTGATGCAAAGCATACCGCTTAAGAAGGTTAAAAGAGAAGCATAGTTGTCAGCACTCAAGAGTCGCATTGGTTCGTAGGCTCTAGGATGAGCGTGGGAGGCCACGGATGGGTGGGGCTTACCTCTCCGCCGGTGGCGACAACAACGTCCCAGACCACCTCCTCTACTTCCAACCTCCGATTTTCTTCCTCGATGAGACCGCTGCACCATCGCTGCAGGTAGGCCATACCGCAAAGACCAAGAAAAAGGTCGATGATGCCGACGCGCTCGCCTTCAACGCCAGTGGCCGGGTTCTGGAACTCTCGGCGGATCAGGGTGAAGATGCTGGCGATGGCGCGGGACGACTCTGTCGAGCCGAGCAACTGGTCCGCGAACGACAGGAGGAGCTGGGTGATCTCGTGCACGTTGGAGGCTGCCGTCTCGACCAGCTGGAAGCTCGTGGCCGTCAGAAAGGCGGCGCCGGTAATGGTGCGGTGGATGGAGGCGAGGCCGCGCTCGAGCAGATTCTCCGTCTGGGCGCGACCATACTCGGTGCTGTTGGTTGCTAGCAGGTCCTTGCCGGCGCGGCTGAGGATGCCTTCAATCACGACACGGCCAAGGTCGAAGCTGGAGAGGGTGGCGGCCTTGCTGGCTTGGAAGGTGTAGCCGCCGATCGAGGTGCCCATGCGGAGGACGAGGCTGGCCGAGCGGGTGGACAGAGTCACGGCCTGGGCGAAGGGGAACGGCAGCAGAGTGCGGCCCTGCTGCACGACTGCGCCCTCGCCGTCGTCGTCGTCCACGTCATAGCCGTCGTGGTACCCATCGTGCTCGCCGGCGTCCTCGACCTGGCGGGCGTGGCGGCCGAGTGCGAGATCCATGGCGGCCGAAGGGTGGAGCGGGCTGTCTTCGGCCTCGCCGGCTGGATGGTACAAATAAAGACTGTCGTCGGCGTCCTCCTGGCCGGAACCCATGGCGGGTCCTGGCGGCGAGCAGCCGAGATATAGAGCTCGAGTCGGGTGGGGGGGTTATTTTTTTCCTCTTCTTCTTCTTCTCCTCCCTGGGGCTGTCACGCGTGCCCGGCTGACGTTCTGGGCAGTGGTGGATGCCGGGGCTGGTGACGGGATAATGCTGGCGACCCCACGGGCTCGCGTGGTGGATTAGGGGGGTGGTTTCGTCTGAAGTGCTCGTTTGGTTGCGACAAGTACCACCATGTCAGGCGCGGGCCGGAGGATCGGTCGCTGCTGGCGGGGGAGGGATTGGGGCTATCCGGAATGCGCGGGGAGCTGGGGCGGCGAGCGGCGGCGGGCAGCGGTGATGCAGGGAGTGCGAGGCGCGTGTGCCAGCCAGCGAGAGCCCTGAGAGCCCTGCGTGCTGCCGGGAAGCAGGTGGCAGCCTCCCTGGCTGTCTATGTATGGATGGCTGTAGTGCGTGCTGGCCGGCGGCAGGGCAGCGCATCTGGTTGCATGACGCGCACAAAAGCACAGGTCAAGCGGGCAAAAAAAAATGCACGGCCAGCAAGGAGGCACCCTGTTCCTGGCGGCCGGCGCTGGGAATCTATACAAGGCCAGGATGTGGTGGCGAACACGTCGTTGAAACACAAAGCAGTGGGCGTTTTGCGAGTGCCGAACCAGGCGACCGGAGGCTTCAGTGGGTGCAGTCCAAGCGCAATGCACGCCACGAGCAGCGCCAGTCATGGATGGGCAGGATGCTCCGGTGGCCACCCCGCGCCCGCAGAAGCGCCGGGGCATATGATCAGTGGAAATGGCGCCGTGCAGCACCAAGGGCCAGAGGGCCAGCATCGTGAGCGCCCGCGCCCGCGCCGTCGGCGACGTGCAGGCATGTGATTGCGCCGCCGTGCCAGCCCTGGTGCTTGGCTCCGCCTCCCGCTGCAGGTCCGCCTGCAGCGGCTCTGGGCGAGGTGGGCCTGCAGGTGGCGGGCGCTGCAGGGCATCGAGAGAGAGAGAGAGAAGAGCGCGACGGGGGGCCGCCGGGAAGTGCTGGCTGGCAGGGGGGTCAACCGCCGCAATAGACGACAAAGCCAATCAATCCGTCCCAACACTGCGAGCGGCCCGAAACAGATGTGAATGCGCCTGGTATTGACATGACGGCATGGCAGTGCTGCAGGCGCGGGCAAGGCGCGCTCGTCAGTCTGGCAGCAGCAGCAGCAGCAGCATCAAAGACCTGGCTCGCCTCGACTTGCTTGGGCCGAACCGCCATCCCTTGCCCCGCCATCGTCCCGGCCGCGTGGTCGCTTTCATGACGTGCAGTAGCAGCGTGGCCCCGTCAAAAGCACCCGCCATCCGCGACGCCCGCCTTCGATTGTCCATACCAGGGCCCGATGCCAGCTGCCTGGCGCGGTATGCGGGCTGTCGCAACTGTTGGGACGACGTGGTCAGCTGTCGCCCCGCCCTCTGGCCTAGACGGCTGTTGGGGCGGGTGGCAGCTGGCAGAGGCAGCAGGTCCAGCGCGCGTGTCGGGCCCAACCGGCGGGTCTGCCTGGCGGGGGTCTTGGGTTTGGCTGTGGACGGGGAACGAGGGCCGGCGTCGCACCTTCTCGTATCGCAGGCGGCGGCTGCCGTTTGCGTGCGCAAATGCCATGAATGCCATGAATAATGCATCCGCCGTGGCTCCTCGCATCTTGCACTCGCACGCACCCCGCCAGCGGATCCTCGCTCCCCACCCGATCCGGCCAGACGGCACTCAACCACTCGCAGCGCTGCGCTGCAACCAACCGTGCCAGCAGCGACGGGCGGCCAGCAGCAGGGGCGCTCCCCCCACTGGAACCCGAGCCCGCGTGCGGCCGCGCCGGCCCACGATAGGGTCGTGGGCGTGGGCGTGGGCGAGGCCGGGGTGCGTGTCGCCATCCATCGAGGGAGGCATCTTGGCCAGAACCCTGGCAGCTGGCCGACGTCAGCGGCATTGCTCGCTCCGCCTCGAGACAGCACCCACACCCGCCAACTGCCGTCCTGTCCTGGTCCCTTGCCCGTTAATTGTCCCCGTCCGTATCCCCTGACTCCAATCCTGCGCGGTCGGCCGGCCTCGTTGCCTCGCACCAGCTGTTTTGATTCGCTTACCGCCCAGCCGCTGCCGCCCGATCTCGCGCCTCAGCCCTGCTAGCCGCACTCTGTTTGGCCACCCCATTGCAACCGCGAACTGCACACCGCAACGAGCCCATCCATTCGTTTTTTCTCGTCCCTTTCTGCCACCGACACCATCACCACCGCTCGCTACCAATTGACCCCCCGACGACCACCTAGACATTTTCAAAAATGGCCATTCACTATAACGATGCTCCGCCGGCGGCCCAGCCGACCGACAGCGACGCCGGGCTTTTCTCGCTCGACCTTGTCTCGCCCGACGTCGCCGCCCAGCTCCCCGAGGGCTACCGCATCCGGTCGCTGCGCAAGTCCGACTACGACTCGGGCTACCTCGACTGCCTGCGTGTCCTCACCACGGTCGGCGACTTTGACAAGGACGCTTGGCAAGCACGCTACAACGAGTTCGTTGCCGCCAAGGGCACCTACTACATCCTCGTCGTCGAGGACGGCGAGGGCAGGGTCGTGGGCACGGGCGGCCTGGTGGTCGAGAGGAAGATGTAAGCATGCCCATCCCGTTCTGCTGCTGCGGCACGTCGGCGCTTGTTTTTGTCTCGGTAGACGCCGGCTGACCTTCTTTTGTTTGTTCCCCTGTGCAGAGTTCACAACCTTGGCTCGGTCGGCCACATCGAGGACATCGCCGTGGCAAAGGACCAGCAGGGCAAGAAGCTGGGGCTCCGCATAATCCAGGCGCTCGACTACATCTCGGAGAAGGTCGGCTGCTACAAGAGCATCCTCGACTGCAGCGAGAAGAACGAGGGCTTCTACGTCAAGTGCGGCTTCAAGCGCGCGGGTCTGCAGATGGCGCACTACTTTGAAGACGGCAAGAGTAAAGCCACCTGAGCCTTCTTTTTCCCCCACAATCTCTTGCGCACAGCACACATAGGCACACGCCCGGGCGACGAGAGGGGAACGGGGTCCGTGTCGGCTCTGTAGAAGATGTCCGACATGTGTGCCTGCTTGGTTCTTTGGTGGAATTCCAGCAAACCAAAACGGCCGTCTTTGCGTCCCTGCCACCAGCCGTCGCCGATCTTGAACAGTCGCTGATGTGTCCTGCTTCCGCCACAACAGAGTCGAAGCTCTGAAGGGTGTTTTTGTTGTCTTACAAGCCCCATGTTTCACCCGCTTGCTCGGGCATGGATGTGGAGGTTCAGAATTGATTCTTGTCGAGGAGTGCACACCAGATAATAAACAGGATATATGTGTTTGACGACTATAGAAGAGCGAAAGTGATTGCCGTATAGCAGAGACTGCCGTCCCCAAGCGCGTGACTGTGATGCTACCTTGGCTCGTGGAGGTCCACTCGTTTACGTACAAGCTTAATGGTGAATTGCTGGGCACTGCAGCCCTACAGAAATCACCATCACCGCCCTGGCTCCCCTATCTCTGCATTTCACCACCAAGACGAGTCGACAGGCACCGGGATGTGGGATTCTCGGGCTCTGCCAGCATGCAAGGACGAAAAGCAAAAGTTCGGAATTTGTAATAGCCTGTGGCTATGACGGCTCTCCTAGGACGTTCACATGCTTGACTGACCTTTACGGCCATTGGCCCTCTCACGATCTCGGGCTGAGGGACGCCAGCGAGGCAGGGGTTGAGATAGAAAGCCGGGCGTGCCACGGAGGAACGCTCGGTCGGCCATTTCGTCCAGCGCCCGCCACGCCCATTCTCAAAGGCAGGAATCTCCCAGAAACAAGCCTACCAGTAAGCAGCGTACCTCTTCGGAAACATAGGGGGGTCAGCTTCTCGGCTCCCCCCCCCCCCCCCCCCCCCC
>PYSQ01000151.1:44060-62970 GCA_003049435.1 Nakataea oryzae | reverse complement strand
AAAAAAAAAAAAAAAAAAAAAAAAAAAAAAAAAAAAAAAGCCCGGCGCACACACCGCCCCGGTCGCCTGTCCTGCCTTGCTTTCCCCCCGTCCCAGCATCTCCGTGTTCTGCTGACTGTAAGAGTAAGGGACCCAGCCAGAGATGGCACGGCTACTTAGCCGAGGCTGGGTCTACCCGGTCGATGGGGAAAGGAGAATGGATGGGACCCAGTGGCGGACGGGGTGGTGGACGATGCACAGGAACCTGCATGCGCTGCAAACGCAGCATGCCATAAGTAAAGAAAAGAGGGCAACAAAGAAAGAGGAGAAAGAATAAAAAGCATGCACAAATGGGTCAGGGACTTGGTGCTTGCTCGGTACCTTGTGCTCTCTCGAGTGCCTGGCCACTCCACAGCGCCCCTTCGGCGCCAAGGGCCCCAGCTCGGTGCAAATTTCATGGGGAAAGGTCCATGACCCAGATCCTCACCGGATACCACACCACAATAACAAGCAGGCCCTTGGTTCGTTTCGGGAACCTTTGTGCAGCACGGCACGACAGGCATTTAGCTGCGCAAACCAGAAGGGCAGGCGGGCGGGATCCCCGGGCACCCATCGCAGCTCCATGCTGATGATTTCCGGGTAAAAAAGAAGTGCGGCTGCGGCCAAGAGAGAGAGAGAGGGGGAGAGAGAGGTCAGGTCAGCGAGCCTGTACGTCGGTCGATTGAAAATAGCAATGGCTGGCTGCTGGCGTGCTTATTCTGCCGGCCCCCAGGCCCTTCGATTCGCCGTCGAGACCGGTTCCTTGTTTCTTATTTCCTTCCTTTTCCCTCTCGTCTGTTTTCCTTTTCCCTGCCCCGGCCGCTTGTCTCTCACCAGCCAACCACCGTTAGCGGCAGCGCGGCGCCCCACGGCAGGCCCAGTCAGATGCTCTCGGGCGCGACAGGGATCACTGCAGAAGCGGCAGCGCTTGTGCGAAGCAAACTTGGACCGGGCGGGCCTGGCCATTTTCTCTTTCTTTTTATTGAGTGGATTATCTGCTAATTATCTTTTCTTTTTCTTTTTCTTTTTCTTTTTTTTCGGTTTCTTTTTTTCCTCCGACCACTCCTCACGATTGAGTACTGGAGGGCCCCACAGCGCCTTGCCTGCCCGACTTGGCGTGTCCCGGTGCGGGGGCCTTTTCCTTTTGCTGGTGAAAGCGCATCATGTGCAGTGCAGCGTGCCTCTCTTGTCGTGACTTGCATGCTCGCTACACTGGTTGCCGCAACATTTCAAGCCTCGGGCCAAGGTCCCAGGCAGGCGTCGTCAGCACAGTATATCTCCGCCTCGAGACGCGAAGCAAGGAACGATCCGACGATTCGTTCTTTTTGTCCTCTTTTTTTGGCCCTCGTGTGCACCGACATGGCATTCCCGTCTCGCTCAAAAGCAAGGCGCCCCCTCACTACGCATCCGTCCGCCCGCCAGCGCGTCCCGTCGTTGGGCCGTTGTTCAGGGGTGGAAACCCGAGTCTAAACCTTCCCGGCGAGCCGTCTTTTCTGCCTCTCCTGAACCATCAGCTGTTGGAAACCTGAAAACCAAAATGCACGAGGTCGACCCAATGGGCAGGGCAGGCCGGTCGGTTTCTATCGCTTCTTTTCTTTTCTTTTCTTTGCTTCTCTTGTTGTGAAGTGTTCTGTTTCTCTTCTTCTCCAGGCTCCCTTGCGCAAATGCGTTGTTTTGGACGTTTCATGGTCATGGCACGGCTCGGTGACAGAACGAACGAAAGAACAAAAAAAAAAACAAGGACCCAGGACCCTGACAGCCAGTCCGGTAGTGCAAGCCAAGGCCCTTGGTAACCAACTCAAGCCGCCCCTGCCAGTCGTCTTTCCGCGACACCCACGCCAGACATGTAACCAACTGGCTGCCTCCTGTGTCTTGCTGAGTTGTGTCTGCCTGTCTGCCTACCTGCCCGCCCGGACAATGGTTTGTGTGTGTGTGTATGTGTGGTGGCGTGCGTCCGACGAGCTCGCGCGACTCAATGTCCGTTGCCTGCATCAATGCTCGCCAAGCTGGCGAAATGTCTTGCTGCGCTAGCGAAATGCCCGTGTGCTGTTTTGGCCACCCTAGAACCCCCGGTCGCAAAGGAACGATCGACAAGTCAAAAAGGAAGTCGTCCAGCCGAGGAGTAACAAAAAAAAAAATGAAGGAATACATAAAATGACGGACCGAGCGCCGTCTCCTTGTCTCGCTTATCCAACGCCATTGACCGTATCTGAAGCGCAAGGAATCTCCGGTTCCATCCATTCCCGTTGTCATTCCGGGGGGTCAGACACCTAGTCCCTTGCACAGAGGTCACGTCGATCCCGCCGCTACATGCATGGCCTGCCTTAATTCGCCACACACCAGTCCCTGAGCATCGGCTTGTACCGGCATGTAGATTGTGTGGCGGGGAGTGGCGCCGTGCCTTTTTTATTTTTATATTTATATTTTATATATGCTGATTCATATGTTGCAATCGAGACAATGTCGTCTGGCTGTTAGGCCAGGACGTGGAAAGTATTCATGCAAATCCTGCAACTGATGTTTGATGTCTGAGAGCGATGCTATATGCCAAAATACTGCTAGCCATTCTGAAAAATGCATGAAAAAAACAACAACGTGTATATATGACGACAGCGAACAAGGCGAGGATACCAATGGTAACAAAAAACAAGGCCAACGGGTAACAAAGAAAGAAAATCTTGGTCTCGGGACAGCCATGTGTCCTGGATGCAGACAAATGAGATTATATGTACAGTATAGAAGGCCCTCCTTCATAATACAGCGCACCAGAAAGTCCGACCCTGTAACGCCAATGCCTTCATCCTTCAGCATGTGCCAATGCCTTTTGCTTGCTTTGAGACACTCTCCATCCATCCGCCCCGTCACCGGCACCGCTAAGACGCCAGTGACAAACATTACCTCCTCAAAACTCTTCTCCTCGCCAACCTAGCCACCTCACTGGGAACTGCCATTGACGAAAGGTGACGGGCTCGCACTGCCGTTCTTGGCACGTGACCGACCACCACCATTCGCCAGAGCCGCACCCTCCTCCGTCGCCCTGTCGAGGTCTTCTTGCACCATCCGCCGAGCTTCGTCAAGAGTCGTCTGGTACCAATGGTCCATCCTCGATTTGGACGTGTACTTGGAGAGCTCGGCATCCTCGGCCTTCATCGCGTCCAGAAGCTTCCTCTTCAACGACTCGTCCATGCCGTCGAACCGACTGTCCAGACTGTCCGTGTACACGCCCAGCGCCTCGGATGGCGTAACGAGAGGGTCAAACTTCTGCTCGCCATGATACTCTGCTCGCCATGTCAGCAAAGTGTTTTCCTTTTCTTCCGAAACTGATGCGCCAGGGTGGAACAAGTGCAACTTACTGTAGGCACTGCAGGCGTAGAGTGTGAGATATGCCGACGTTTCGCCAAGCGAGTGGCTCATTGCGCTGTCGTCCTTGAACTGCGTGTTGTTGATCCGTGCCCAGTTGTCCCGGATGAAGCAACGCCTCCAGATGACGCGGTTCGCCTTCTTCACATCTTCGCCTCGCAGGCTTAGGTGGGCAACGCGCAGCGCGCAAAAGAAGAGGTCGTCAAAAACGTCGAAACCAGGAGACGTGGGCTCGACCTTGATAGATACCAAAGTAAGTAGGTCAATCAGGGTCATGGCCTCCAACGCCTCGTGTCGGAGCAAGCGGCTCATGGCATCCTCGAAGACACGTAGAAGTGCCTTGTGCTTCTTCAGCAGGCCCCCGGCGTGATATTCAAGGGCCAGTTCCAGCTCTGCAGCCTCGTCCACGGCAAGGCTGACGGTGGGCAGAATGATGTTGTAGAGCTTGTCCTGGATCTTGATGATGGCAAGCTCTCGGTCAATGGCCCGGACTCCTGCAGCAGACCTGCCATCGCGCGCGTCGCGCGCAACGACCAGTTGGTTGCGGGCCGGCTCATCGGTCGAGAAGGGCATTCCCTCGGCGAGCAGGGCCAGCTTGCCTAGGCTGAGTTCGATCTTCTTGTTCCAAACCTGCTGCTCGCGGTTGAGCCCCAACTCGATCAGGGTCTCCGCCGCGTGGTTGATGTCCTTCTCTTGCTCGACATCGTTGATCCATGAGATCTTGGACAGCTCAGGCTTGGTCCTGAGGAACTTGGTGGCATAGCCCTTCCGGTTCCCAGGGAAGTCCAAGACCGCCTTGACCCCTTCCTCGCGGAGCAGAATCTCATAGACGGCGAAGGCAAACTCGTCGCCGTAGCGTTCAAAGGACTCAGCAATCTCGTGCTGCTTAACGTGTGCCCGCTCTCTGAGCTCCATGACCCTGTTCGGCGGCTGGTCACGGTCGAGCGCCCGGTGTCGCAGATTCTTCACTTCCTCCACCATGATCTCGGCCAGTGCCGCAATCGATTGGTGGTTCTCGGCGACCTCAATGGCCTGATTCCAGAGACCATAGTCCTTGAGCAGCACCGCCTTCTCGTATCTGTCGTCCAAGTAAGTCTTGCGGCAGACCTCTCCGTACCTGAGGGTGCTCTGGTCGCTTCGAGTCTGGGCCCAGCGCGAATGCTCGAGCAATGTAGTCAGGTACTTGTCGGTGAGGGACGGCAGACGCGCACGAATCGCCTCAATAACTCCCGGGTCGGGTGCTCCCGCGGCGAGATCTGCCACCGGTGGATAGTACGACTTGAGCCACTTATGCGCAAGCTCTATCAACCTCTTCGTGTTGTTGGTGATGTAGTAGGTCGAGGTCCAAGGCACCGTTGGCAGCCCTTCGTAGCCCGTGACGAGCACACCATTCTCCAGCTTGTCGTCCTGCAGTCCGTAAAAAGGTAACTTCCTCTTCCGGTACTCAAACGCGCCCTTGAGGGCCTCGTACTGGATCTGCATGGCCTCGTAGAGCAGACGGGTGATGGCAGTATCGTTGGCAACTTGGTGTTGGTAGACGTACTTGATAACTTCGTAGGCCCATGCAACAAACAGTTCGAGGCGCCAGACGTCGTGCGTGAACCAATGCCTCACGCGATCGAGCTCGCCCTTGTTCTGATTCGGCACCTTCTTCTCGTCCTCGTGGATAAACTCCACAATCTCAGAGACGACGCTTTTCTTGTCTTCTGTTGCGCGATCGGCGAGGAACTGCTCGTGCTGTTTCCAGATTCTTGACGCCACACACATCTTCTCGGCGTTCCAGAGCAAGGCCCACCGGGTCTCGCGATCAAGGTCAACCTTGAGTGCGTTCAGGTAGGTCATCAGCCGGTCCAGATAGCTGGTTCGGGTACGCAAGTTTCCTTCGAGCAGAGCTGGAACGTGAAGTAGGTACGGGGATTCGGAGCTGAGGATCTCGTAGCTCAGTTGCAGAGCCGCATCCCCAATCTCCTTGCTGGAAAACGGAAGCGCCCACTTGCCGTCGAACGCTAGCGGGTTGTCGTCCTTGATACCAAAGAAAACGGCTTGCTCGAGTTTGCTCTTGGGGGTGATGCGAGGGGTAGCATCACCAGAAAAGCGCTCGATGTCGGTGATGGCGACCCGAACAACACCAAAACCACGGACCATAAGCAGGGCGCCTGGGTTCTTGATTTTTTGTCGGTGCGACCGCGGGCCCTCGGGCTCCTGTCCCGTCAAGTTGGGCTCTTCGATTCCAGACCCAGTGATCTCCAGAGTATCTTGATCTCGCAGGTCGATGACATCCTCGAAGGGCGCGGACATATTGCTCATGCCCTTTTGCGACTGTGCGCCCGGAGCATCCAGGCGAGCGGCCAAGGATGCGATGATCACGGCCCGATCGAAGACGACAAATGCCACAAGACCTGGGTGTGGTAGGTAGAGGCGCGGGCGGACGGTCGAGCTTTTGGATACCGGACTCGAGTAGCACCTCAGAGGTCGAAGGGCTCCGATCTGAACGCTGTAGCGCTGAACCGTTGCCTCGACCAATGAATAAGAGGCCTCGGGCCTCCCGCCGTATGTGACGAGAAGCCACAGAGTGTGGGCCGAGGCTGTCTCGGTGCTGGCGTGGCTCAACTGGCCAGCCTCTGTCAGCCTGTGCTCTCCGTCTTTGGGCGAAAATGCCACGTCGAGCACTTCGAAATACTCGGGGGAGGCATTTGCGGACGAAGAGCCATCAGCCCGGAGGGCCGAAATAACCGAATCACGGACATCCACCTCGGACAGCACGTCGTGATGGCCTCCCCTCTGCACTCTCCAGGCAGTGATCTTTCCCCGGCAGGTGGCGGCAACCACATTGCGCTCTCCGGCCTTCGTCGGGGGACCAGCCCGGACAGCGGAGATGTCACCCTTTGCAGCCGAGTGCTTGAGCGCATGGCGAATGCTTCCGAGGAAGCCACCAGCTGTCTGTGCCATGCCGCTGCGGAGGAACTGCACGGAGATTGTCGGGCGACCGTGACTATCCCTCACGCTCAGATGAGCCAGTCGTCCACTGCTGAACGCCAGGATGAAGCCCGCGGCCTCGGCATTGACGAGCTGAATGACGTATTCGCCAGAGAACATTCCTGGAATCGAGTCCTCGATCCCGTTGTGTTGTTGTCGCATAAAAGTGAGGGTTGCTGCGCTCGCTATAGATTCCCAGTAGGATATTTTCCCGCTGACAGGCATGACAACAATCAGGCCAGGCTCATCAGAGGATGCAGATGGCGCGACTAGAGAGCCCAGCGGCAGAGGATCGGATGCGTGACGCGAAGGGTGGTCGAGGTTAAAGACAAAGGTTTCGGGGGAGGTCGTGTTGATTGTGTATGGCCAAACGAATGCCTGGGTGTGCGTCAAGCAGAGCGCGTGGCCGGTCGCGGAGTACAAGGTACCGTGTTGTCGACCTGTGAATAGTTAGGAGCAGTATAAACGTGGGCGGCGGGCATGGGATAGATCGCGACTTACTGCTAGCATCGTCTGCCCGGATCTTGTCTGGTAGTGCTGGGAGTTTGCTAACAGTGTATGCATTGTTGGTGGTCTGGAGGCGCGACGAGAGATGTTAGCCCGCGGATAGATGCCTCGATAAAAACGATGAAAAGCGAAAGGAAAACAAAATGTTGATGGGAGATTCACGCCCAGATGCGTGCTGGCGCCAAGGGAGAAATACTAACCAAAACAACACTGCCGTCGCCTTTGCTGACGCGCTCGCCCGGCTTGGGCTTCTTTGAGCGAACGCTCAGGTCCTGCTTTGGGGCGGGTATGGTTTCGCGCGGACGCTCGTGTTTTGATGAAAGTTTCGCGAGTTTGTCGGCCTTGACCTCGAGCATCTCGGGCGGCGCATCGGGGGTGAGGAAGGTCTGCTCGCTGAGGGGGAGTCGCTGTCGCTTCGCTTTAGGCTGCAGCATCAGGTTCTCGGAGCTCAGGGGGCGCTGGCGACGCCTGCTCTTCATCGCGGCGCCATGGCCGCTGTCGGCGACGGCGGGCGAAAACATGGCGATACGATGGTGATGATGCGGTCGGAAAACGGATGTGTCGGCAGAAGGGTGTCGGGTCGGCGGCGGATGGAATGCACGCGAAAAATGGCGATGTTGTCGATGCTTCAATTCATGGCCGCGCGTGGGTTGGGTATTGGTGATTGAAGCATGCAGGAAATCCTGAGGCGAAGATCGGGGAAAATGCCGCCCTAACAATTACGATGGCTCCATGGGCCCGTTGATGCTGCTGTCCAAAGTCTCTCTTTTTTTTAATTCTGGTGACGACGTCTTGTCCTTGCTGGATTGGGCCTTGTTGACTTTGGTCGAAAAAAAAACCACAGCAAACTACTGGCTAGGAAACGACACGGAATGATTGGCTGCTGCAACGCTGCATGTGGGGCTTCTGCTGCGTGGGGTGCACGGGCAGCCAACTGTTCGTTGTCGCGTGGAAAGGAGGGTTGCCAAGCCCCACTTGTGGAATCCGATCTGTCTCTCTCTCTCCATGCGGCGGTCATCTGCCGCTCGGCTGGAAGTGATATGCTGCTTTTCTGGTCTGCCAAGGGCTGTGCAGATGATGGCACCGAAGGCAACCTACGGCTGCCTTGAGATGTTCCCTTGAAGCTAGCAGGTATACGTCTGTCTCTGATCTGGGGCCAGCTATATTTGGTAGGCACCCACAGTGACGTGCTTAGCTAATCCTCTGTCGCGAAGCATCAGGTCCCTTGATGGAGTTGGTTACCCGGCACCTGTCCATGGAATGTAACACAGCAAACCCCGACCGATGCTTACATACGCAGACCCGCGCAGGCCTTCCACCTTGGGCCTTGCAACTAAAACACGCCGTATCCAAGGCCTGCAGCCAACCAACACGCATTGGAAGGGGTTATTATTGACACATCGCTCAATATTCTGTCGCTGGTATCCAGACGCATGACTCTTGCTTGGTGATTTGTTTCACCAGCGTTGGTACTTGCAGACAGCCCCAGTTGGAACCTGGGGCTTCTTGATGCCCGCGCCGTTTGCAGCCATCGATTTGCCAGGTACTTGGGTAGCTAGTATTTTCCATAGCGTCATCCCATCGGAAAAGTGCATTCTTGTCCACATGATTGAGATGCAAGAGGAAGGTTGGTGGAAACGCCGGTAAGGAAACGGCAATTGGAACGAGTTTGGCAAGTCTGGGTTTTATAGGTAGGCTATACCGTTTGTTGTTCTTTCGAGGTTCTTTACACAACCGAGTAAAAACGACATCGATATGCGTGAAGCATGCCAGTCTTGGATTGTCCACGTTATACCACACCAGGCAACTACTAGACAACCCAAGCGGAAAGTCATGGCGATGAGTCATTGGGAGCTGGACGGACTGTGAATTGGACGATAGATATATATCTATGATTACCGGCAAGAACCGGTACCCAGGCAGATGCGTAGCTAAACATGGCAATATAGTTTACACCCTTCGAGTAGAAAACCGGGCGGCTAGACCAGACATCTTCTTCCACCGACCGACATCGCTGCCTTCTCGGGTTGTCTGGTCCAAGTTGAAATGGTTTGCAGAACCCGGATGCTATCGCTGACATTAAAGAACCGGCACCAAGGCGCAAAGACTGCTGCCTGGTCAATGCCAAGGCGGGTATTGCGTGTGTGCTGCAAGACGAGGCGCCGATTCGAGGCAAGATTGAAACAGTGCGGAATATGCTGGAAACCGCGGCCGTGTCGGGCGGCAGTGGATGATGGGATGGCCTGAGGAGCCTTTGATTTGCTGGGCTTTGGTCTGCTGGGCAAATCGAAAGCGGCATACTCGGGCACCACGACGTCTGGGCCAGGGAACAGCAGATATGCGTTTCCGACATGTCGCTGGCCTGGACACCAGACCAAATGCCCGCCCGCAGGTCGCGGTGGCGATTCGATGACACCGGAGCTCCATCCTGGGAGCAGCTGCAGCGACACGTTGATTGATTGAGGCGGACTGCGGAGGCCCAGAGCCTAGACAGCGAGCGAGGCAGCAACCCGTGCGTCGACAGTGCTAGCCCCGTCTGCTGCTGCTGCTCTCGGGCTGTTGCTTTCGACCTGGATCCACAGTCCCCCAGCAAAAGGGTTGGATGGAGCCAAGCGCGCGTGAACGACAGCCGACGGGGCGGGGCCCCTGGGCGGGCGCAAGGAGAATAAATGCCCGTGGCTGCTGACAACATGCAGCGCCAATATGTAGGGATGCTCATGAAGGCTGCTTGCTCACGGTGGTGCAAGGTGCAAGGTGCAAGACGAAGGGCCTTTTGCGATGCCAACCCCTCACTTCTCTCGCCCTGCCGACGGACACTGGCACTGGCACAGTGCCCCCGGCACAGGAGGTACCTCCCTAAGGCAGGCACAGCAGCCAGGGGAAGGGGAAAAAAGAAAGGGAGAAGAAGATAAACACGAATGGGGAAAAAAAGACGGCACGTAAGCCCGCCCTGGTGTCTCGAAGGTTGCACCACTCTTTTCCCAGCTCCACCCGCCCACCAGCCCAAGCTTCCCCGAGCTGCAGCACTTGTGGTGGCTTTTTCGAGTTGCGATCGCAACGCAAGTGAAATATTCTTCCTCCTTCAACCCAATCTCAGCAGTCAATCTAACGGCCGCCTGACCCAACCTCGTATCGTCAACCCCTTTTGTCCCTTTGTGCCCGCCCGGCCATCTCTGCACGTGCCCGTCTGCCCCGATCGCCCGTCTAGATCGTCCATCGAAGCAAGCAAGAGCGCGCAGGCCCTGGCAGCGTGGCCGTGTACCTACCTAAATGGCCTTCTTTGAGGCGACCTCGCTCGGTCGCGGCGTGGTGCACGTCGAGAAGCACCGCCAGAGCCAGCAGGCGCCCCTACCCGGCTTTGCACCGCACGGCTCGCCTGCATCCATGAACAACATCAGCAGCCTTCATAGCCGCTTGCAGAGGCCGCATTCAGAAAACAGCCCGCCCTCGGCCGGCTTTCTGTCTATGGCAAGCCAGCAGGCCAGTAGTACCGCCGCCGTGGCGCCCTCTATTACTGCCCCGGCCATGGGGGGCCTCATGGAGCCTCCCGGATTCGATTTGGCCGCCCAGCTGCAGGAGTTCCACGAGAGCGACCGCCGCCGCGAAGAACTGCTTGTTGGCCTGCTCCGCCGATATCAGGACCTTAGCACGGCCTATCAACAAAAATGCGCCGACTATGAGCAGGAACGAAAGTCGCTCAATATGTGGCAGCGCGAAAACCTCGCCCTGAGCGAGAAGTTGACCGAGCTTAAGCTGGCAAATGTATGTTCCATCAAGAGAGGCTGGTACTGGGGCCGGCCGCCTGTCCATCCAATCGTCCCGCACGAACCCACGTCCCGCCAGGCTCCCGCCCAACACGTCGATTTCAGTCCAGCCTCGGCCTGCCCACCATGACCGCTGGGATGGCCCCCCTGAGGCGTCATGTACTAATAATGTCACCCCCCGCCAGGAGTCTAATCCCTTGGTGTTTGTTATTATTGACGGCGACGGTGCCATTTTCCGGGACGACCTCCTCTATAGGGGCGCCGAGGGAGGCACCGACGCCGCCTTTGAACTCCTGACGCAAATCAGGAGGCACATTAAGTCCATCTATAAGGACGCCAAGGTCGAGGATTGGACCATCATGGTTCAGATTGTCATTAGTCTCGAGGGCCAGGCCAGGACACTCCATGCCGCCGGCATCGTCAAGGACGGATATAGAGACCTGTCTGCCTTCGCCCACGCCTTTGGCCAGGCGCAGTGTATGTCTCCAGCCGCGTCCTCGCTTGCATTCTGCCGTCACTCGCTGCCATCCTGCTTGCCTGCCATGTCGTATTGACCGCTTTCGCAGCCCTTTTCTCCTTTATTGATGTCGGGCCAGGCAAGGAGCGTGCCGACCACAAAATCCGTGAGACAATGCGTGTTATGGCCCGCCTGTCGCAGTGCAAGCATGTCTTGTTTGGCCCCTGTGCCGACAATGGGTATCTGCCTTTCTTGGAGCCCTACAAGCGAGAGCTCGGCCATAAGCTTTCCTTGCTCGAAACAACGCCTCCCGAGCAGGGCTTCGTTCAGCTGGGCTTGCACCGCGCCAAGTTCCCGACTGTTTTCCGCTCCGAGCAGATTGTGCGGCCCTCCTTCGGCGCATCCATGGGCAACCCCATGCCGCTGTTGCGCAACGGCTCCATGCCTCCGAGTGCTGGCAACTCGGCCCAAATGCCGCCGATGCACAAACAGTACCCCGTTATGTCGCCGCCATCGGCAACCGTCGAGGCCAATGGTGGCGCTGCCCTCCATCCGCTGCCGCCGCCCAAGGTCGCCTCGGCCCCACCGCAGCCGGCACCGGCCCCGCCATCTGCCCCCCCAAGCTACGCGGCGGCTAGCAATAAGGCGCCGACGGTTACCACGACACCCAAGTCTTTCGACATTGCACCAAAGAAGCCGGCGCCGGCGCCCAAGTACTATTACGTCAACGCGTCTTCGGAGCGTGTCGACGAGGACCTGCCGCGCGTGTCCCCAACGGCCGAGAAGCGTTACATGGAAAAGAAGAAAGAAAACGGGCGGAACTTCTGTAACAACTTCCACCTGCTAGGCTACTGTGAGGATGGCGACGACTACTGCAAGTACGAGCATGGAGACCGTCTGTCCCCGCAGGAGCTACTTGTCCAGAAGCACCGAGCCCGTGGTACCTACTGCGACAACGGCATCGGGTGCGAAGACTTTGACTGCTACTACTCGCACCACTGCCGCTTCGGCCGTGATTGTGGCACAGGCCATAAGTGCAAGTTCAACGATACTCATCACATGGACTTGGTATGCTTGTTTTTCTGTCCTCGAATGCAAACTTGCCTTGACAAAGGCGCAACATGGTATTTTTGTACAGTGGCTAATTACATCCTGCTTCGCCGTGGCCACAGCGCAAAGTGGCTAAAATCTTCGAGGATGGAACCAAGGAGATGTTGCACTAAAATAAATCAATCGATCACCCTTCTCGAAAACAACGACTGACTACCATGTCGAAGCCGTATCTAGAATTATGAAGGGTCATTATTTTGTTTTTTTATTTATATTTGACTGAAGCCGCAAAGTACAAGAGGTCACTTGGACCAGCGGTCGTGCCTGGCATCATTTTCTGTCCAGCGCAGTCCTTGTTTGCGGGTGTCAAAAGGAGCCGGCGTATTACAATGATTTCATTTTTCTCCTTGCTGCAAAACTTCATTCTTGCTTATAGGAGGCTGGAAATTTGACGATGGGAGAATGGTTGGTGAAGGTTGGCCGGTATAGCGAGATCAAGGGACTCGTGGACGTCGGTGGAGAGATATAAAAACAGTTGGGAGAACAGTGGTTATTATGGTGGTGGAAGGGAGGAAAAAAAGAAAGTAAAAGAAAAAAAATAGGAAAAGAGAAAACAAAAAAAAAAAAAACAGAAAAAAAGGACCAAGGAAAAAAAAGAAAAAAGAGAGACGAGGGGTGGGTTGCGGAATAGGGTCATCCGTTTGCTCTGGTTACTGCGACCAAGCGGATCGACGTTTTGGTGATAGGCTTGCCGTGCGCAAGAATGGGTCGGAGAGCAGCTCGAGGATTTTTTTGGGCGTCCTTTGACAAGCAAAGTCGACGAGCAGAATCGGCCACAATTAGCAATATCGCCAGAAACCTTTTCGCAACAATCTTGGTCCCTTTGTCCGGATTTGATGTCTGGTGCGAAACATGGCGGCGCTGTCGACAGGCGAAGCCAATGCCAGCCTTGGGCCGCTGTGCACAGGTCGCCGCCCATCTTACAAATTTCACGCCCGTTTCAGCAAAGGACCGAAAGTGGTTTGGGATGCCAACATGGCAAGCTTGTATTCGAAATCTGATGCTCATTTCTTTGTCTTTTCCCGCTCACACGATGTACTAAATGGCCAAGGCAAGCCCGTTTCTACCCAAGTGCTTGCCGTGTCTAAAAGTCGATCCTCGGCCGAGACCGAACAATGCGAGGTCGTGCGATATATATGTATAGGTATATGTGATGGTCAAAAGCACCTCCAGGTGGGTGCGTGAGTTTGTGTGCCCATGTATGCCTGCCCCAGTCTCAGAGGAGCAAGGACATCATGGGATGTATGCAATGGCGTCCGTCTGTCTCTCAAATCTCCCCCACCCTCTTTTGTTCTCCAGACCGAGAATAAACCGGCGAAAAGTCATCAGACCGGCGCCGCGCCCATGTGCCCAAAGCCGAATCCCCTCGAGGTCTTGCTGCTTATGCTCACGTCTCGATCCCGGCTTCCGGCTTTCCGTTCTCGGTCGCGGTCCTTGTCACTGCCGCTTCGGTCCTTGTCCTTGTCCTTATCCCTGTCTTTGTCCTTGTGCTTGCCGCTGTCCTTGTGGTCTCCTCCCTTGTCCCGGGTTCCGTCCCAGTCCTCGTGATGGTGGTGGTGGTAGTGGTGGTGATGATGGTTGTTGAAAAAATAGCGGCTGTTCTCCTTGCCATCGCCGTCCCGATCCTTGGGGGCCGGCGAGCGACCGCCCGTGTCCGGGCTCGCGGTCCTGCTCTTCTTGATCAGGCCGCTCAGGAACTTGCGCGCCTGCCTGCCGTTTCGCAGGCCGCGGATCGTGTTGGTGGCGTGCCCGGTGAGCGTGGTCGACGCCGTAGACGTCGAGTTTGGCACTGCCGTCCCCGACACGGAGCCCGACGCGTCGGACCCGTAGCTCATCTGCCTGCCCCAGAGGTCGCGGTTGGCGCTGTGGTTGCGCAGGTCTCCGCTGCTGGCGCCGCGCTGGTGCGTATGCAGGCCATGGCTGCCGCCGCTGCTTTTGTAGGCTGCCGTCACGTCCGAGCCCGCGGAGCCGGGCGGGCGCCCGCCGGCAGAGTACGGGGATGGCTCGTGGTGCCATGAGTGAGGGGCCGGGGCGCCGGAGTCGAGCATGAGGCTGCTGCTGTCCAGAGCCTCGGCGAGGCAGCTGAGGGCGTCCTCGGCAGCAGCCTGGGATGCCGACTCGGCGGCGCGGACGGCCTCGACGCGGGCGGCGCAGTCGCTCGCCCGCTTGGAGAGCTCCACGCACGCCAGATGAAAGGTGAGCAGGTCGCCCTCGAGCGCCGGGTTGCTGCTTCCGCTGCCGCCGCCGCCTGGGCCCGCCGTGATGCGGTGCGACTCAGTCCAGAGCCGGACCAAGGCGGCGTAGTTGCGCGGGAGGTCGATTAGGTGCGGCAGGGACGGCAGGCCCTCCCGGGCCACGGGAGGCAGGCGGCCGACAATGGTGATCGGGGTTGAGTAGGAAGCTGGAGGGACAAAGACGCCCGGGCGCTCGGCGGGGACGGCACAAATGGCGTCGATGAAGTCCTTGACCGACTGGCGGTGCGAGTTGAGAAACTTGTTCATGGGCTCCATCCACGTCTCCTTCTTGCCGATGGTAGAGAGGTTGGCCAGCGTCTGGAGGCCCTTGGCGATGAGGGTGAGGGTGCGCTGGGCGCGCGGGCGCGGGTGGTCGCGCAGGATGCCGAAGAGCTTGGGGTTCAGGATGGCCGGGCAGATGAAGCGCAGGAAGAGGAAGCCCGAGACCGAGGTGTAGGCGACGGTGCGCAGGAAGTCGCCGTAGCGGTCCTCGGCGACGGCGCGCACGTACTTGAGGATCATGCGCAGCTCGACCGGGAACTTGTGGGCCGACGTGGTGATGCACTCCCAGATCTCGCCCGTCATGTGCATCAGCTGGTTCCAGTGGCTCTGCAGGTCCTCGCCGGGCTGCATCTTGCCGGGGTCGACCTCGCAGTCGGGGTTGAGGTCGTTGATCTCGTGGATCTTGTCGCCCAGCACCTCTTCGATGTACTCCCGGCCCAGCCGACGCATGTGGAACTCGAGCGACTGTGTCAGCAGCGAGTTGCCGCGGAACAGCAGGTTCGCCTCGCCCGCCAGCGACGCCTTCATCTCGCGCAGCACGGTGCTGGCCGACTCGGGCGACTCGGCCGACTTGAGCCGCCGGTTGAAGCGCATCTTCTTCATGGTGGCCTGGTTGCCGATGCCGTCGATCTCGTCCTCGACCAGCGCCATGAGCCACTCGCAGGCCGAGCCCGAGACCTGGAAGATGTTGAGCAGTATCTCCGACGTGCGCCGGAGGTTGCCCGGCAGCGCGTCCGAGATCTGCACGGTCAGTCCCGTGCTGAAGCGGTGCAGCAGGTCCGACAGCGTCTGGTATTCACGCCCCTGCAGCACGGCCAGCTCCTCGTGGTGCACTTTTGCCAGCATCGAGCCGATCGATTCCTGCTTGCTGTCGTAGATCTGCAGCCACTGCTCGTGGTCCTTGCCCTGGTCCAGATGCGCCAGCGGGATGTCGACGGACCCGCACATGACCTCGACGAGGTTCCCCGACCGCGGCAGGCCCAGCGACGCCTGGAGCTGGTGGCTCAGGCTCTCGGCGCTGGCCTCCTGCCTCTTGAGCACGACCGAGAGATATGGCAGCGTCGCCGGCAGGTCGCCAAACTCGCAGTATTCGCGCCAAAAGGGGTTTCGCGTTTCCATCTTGGTCGTCGTCCGCGCGCGCACCTCGCCGTCCAGTATCACCTCGACCAGATAGTTGCCCACGAGCGGGTCTGGCTCGTTCTTTCCGTGCGGCCGGTGGTTGGAGTGTTCGGGCTGGTCGAGCGGCTTCAGCTTTGCCTCGGTCACCCTCAGCGTGATGGTCTTCTCTATCCTGAACACCTCGCCGCCCGTGTAGTCGCTCTCGAAGTCGGTCACCTCGAGCAGGTGGTGGCCGTGCGGCTGGTCGAGCGCGTATATGTCCGGCACCGTGAAGGCCCTCAGGAGCACGTACCAGACCTCAAACAGCACCCTGGATTCCAGGGAAATGTACAGCGGGCGGAAGATGGACAGCTGGGTCGAGGTGGGCGCGTATATGGGGAAAATCGCAAGGCAGAACTCGTCATCGAGGACCGACTTGTCCAGCTGCTGGACGGCGCACCGCGAGAGCTGCGACAGCTCAATCACGGCGAGCACAGTGACATCGTTTTCCGTCATCAACTTGAATTCGCCATTGTCCTGCAGGATACACGAGACTCGCCTCCACGACGTCTGGACCGACCGCAGATCACGTGTGGACGGGCGTTTGACAATGGCTCGCGGCGAGGTGGCGAGGCCCTTGTCCCACAGGCTGACCTGTCCCACCTTTATGATTGTGCTCTCCCTTGACCCCCGCCTCTTCGGTTCTGGGCGCTCCTGCGTCGGAGTGCTGCTGCCCCTCGAGCTCCCGGGCTTTACGGGCCCAGGGCGTAGCTGCTGCCACGACAGAAGGGCGGCCAGCCAGAGGTCGAACTCGTCGCTGGCCACCGGCCGCAGGAAGACCTCGCTGCCGGGCGAGAGAGTTGCAATCTCCAAACACGGGGCGTCGCTGCCGCCCAAGTCAACAGGGAGGACCCTGCAGCCGCGCAGATCGGGCACGATGGCGACGTGGTAGTTGTCGCCCGTGTCGAACATGAGGCTCCCCCTCTCCTCCTCAATGTAGCTCATGCCAGAGCACCAGCCGCCTTCGGGGTCGTCGCTGTACTCGATCTCGCCCCTCATGCGGCCGCAGAGGTTCCGCATCAGCTGTAGCACATGGTTAGCGTTGGCGGTGGGGATCGGCAGCGGCAGCGAGTCCATGGACGGGGGCGGGGAGACGAGCGGGGACGTCGGCCTGGAGCTGCTGCGCTTGACCAGCCGCCTGCCGCCCGGCTTCCTTTCCTTGGAGGGAGGCGCCATGGGGGCTTCGACGGCGGGCACCGGCGCCCGGATGGGGCTGGCGATGAACGGGACCCCAATGGAATCTGCCGTCGTAGCCTGCGTGAGCGAGCCACCCAGGCTCTCGGACGAGACGGTCAACGCGGTGCCGGACGAGACCGAGGCGACGCGGTGGCGTTCGATGTGGGCGTGCGGAGCCTGTCGGAAGACCGAGGGAGCGTCTAGCGTGCGCGTGCGAGGCCTGAGCGAGGACTGTCGAGGGGGTGGGGGCGGAGTCGAGGTGATGCCGGCGGCGGCGCTGCCGTCAGCCGAAGGCTCTGGGAATGCTTCCTTGAACACCCTGCCCTGGCGCCGAGGGCCGGCGGCGCTTCCGCTCCCGCTCCCGCCACTACTGCTCCCGCTGCCGCTCGTGGTGCTGCCGGCAACAGGGCTGCCGATGCCTCCCGAGACAACTCTGGCCGAGTTCTGGACCGAGTGCTGGAGCGAGGGCGGTGATAGCGACCGGGGAGCATGCGACGGCGTGCTCGGGAGGGTAGTGTTGGCGGCGGTGCTCGCCGTGCCGTCGTGGCTTGTCGCAGGGCTGGCCAGGTCATGCATCTCATGCGTCGTTGAGGAGGCAGCCGCCGCGGCCGCCCTGATGGCATCCAACTGATCGGGGGTTGGCTTCCTTGTGATGGCCGCCGCCTGTCTTGTCGGGGAGCGAAAGCCGGAGCGTGTGCTGCCCGCAGAGGCCCTGTTGTCCAGTACTGCGCCTGCCGATGCTGGGACGGTCTCAAGCCCGGGCTGCGGCTGGGTGCCCAGGGAGGGTTGTGGCAGGATCTTGAGGGCGGGCAGGCTCGCGCCGGGGGCCGAGAGGACAGGCGACGCAGGACTGCTGCCGCTACCGCTGCTGCTGCTGGTTGAGGATGGGATCTTGTTCTGGGGCTGGTCGTAGAGGAGCGGCATTGGTGGCCTTGCAGGGGCCGGGGCGAGCGCAGTAGGAAAGTCGTCCTCATGCGCAGCAACCCCAGCGCCAGCGCCGCTGCCTCTACGGGCACCCCTGGCGCCCATCTCTCTCTTTCTCTCTTTCTCTCTCCACGACGGAGACGTGCGTTGCGGTGCCGCAACCAGCAGCCCGGGTCTCAGTCAGGCGTCCTGAACAGCCGCTTTGGGTGCATTGAAGGCTGGGCAGCAGGACAGGGCGGAAGGGCGATGTAGGGGGGGCCGGTGAGCAGCGCGCCTGAAAGCCCAGCTTGCCAGCGAAGCGTTGGCCCGTTGGATGGGCCGATCGTCCGATAAATCGTCTCGATCGCGGTGAATGGGAGCCGGCCGGGGAGGAAACAAGGAAGGACTCGGACGGCACGCCCTGCACTGCAGCCCGGGAGGAGGATCGTGGTCGTGTGGGGGCTGCAACGGAAGGTGCTTGGAGCTCTTGGAGAAGATGCACACCGTCGAGGGCAGCACCAGCACCGACCGACACCGACACCGACACCGAAACCGACAGCAGCGCAGCACCAAGCACCAAGCACCAAGCACCAAGCACCAGTTGCCCCGGGGGTGGTATGGCGTGTATTGGGCTGTGCGGGAATGGGAGGGATTCGTATTCCTGGGGAAGGTGCAGGCGTGCGGGACCTGACACGGAGGGTCGGTTGGAGTGGCGCAACGGGGATCGAGGGTGCAGCAGATGGGCGCGAGGTGGTGTGGTGGTGCTGCAGCGAAGGGCGATCTTGGGCGAGGCCGAAGGGTTCTCGAAGACAGCTAGCACTGCGCGGCTTGCGTGAGCAAGCGTGGGTGTGTTTAGGTTAGGTAACCAGCCGCAGGTGACCCTCCGCATCTGCACCCGACGGACCTGGAACGCAGCAGGGGGAGAGGAGAGGAGGAAGCGGAGGAGGACAGGAGAAGAGGGGGGG
>PYSQ01000151.1:21222-44022 GCA_003049435.1 Nakataea oryzae | reverse complement strand
GGGGGGGGGGGAAATGACTGGAATTGATTTGATTGTCTGGCCGCCGTCGGTACGGTCCCAGCTGCATGGAAATGGATCCATCCCCTCCCCATTGCTGCTCCAGCTCCAAGGCACTTACCTGTTATGGAATTTAATTCAAGGATTTGGATCGAATGGGCTTGTCCCCTCAGCTGCGGCCCTCGGACACCCTTGGGCGAGATGCACGCCCAAGTTTAAGTGGCAGCAGCAGCAGTAGCACGTCTCAGGAACAGGTCTCTGCCTTGCCGGTCGGCAATTGGGAAATGGAATCGCAAATCGAACAAAAGAAGAAAAAGAAGAAGCAGAAAAAAAGAGAGAGAGAAAAAAAAGAAAAGGCATTCAATAAAGCACACTGTCCGTCCATTCATTCATTTCATCTCGAAAAGGTCTTCCGACGCGAGGGCCCATTGTCCCCCAGGCTCCTCCAGGCCTCCAGGCTTCCAAGCATCTTCGCAGTTGGGCTCGGGGACCCCGTGGCCAGGGCAGCAGGCTGCGAAACGGCCTTCCTCATCCTCCGCGAGCCAGCCGGTTGGATCGCTGCATCTTACTGTGCAGTATTATTACCTGGGTGTTGTTTAAGTACTCTTTTTTATTTTTTATTTTTTATTTTTGTTTCTTGACCTTCCCTGCCTGGGTGATCCGCTTCTGCTTCCTCCCCTGTGACATGGATGCTTGGGCAGCAGCCGCGCCGACCAGGAGCGTTTAAATGAAGGGGGGGCGCGCGCGCGTTTGCACGCAGATGGAGCAAGGGACAGGGCAGGACCAGCGCCGAAGGAGCAGCCAAGGCCAGCGACACAGCCCAGCCTACGCTGCTAGTCACGACGGCCAGCGACAGCAGCGGCGGGCGCGGGGAAGCTTGCTGGGATTTTTATTGTGGGCTGAGGCTGCGCTGGCGCCCTTTGCGAGGCTGGGGATCGAAATGCGTCGTCATTTCTCTGCGCTCGGGCGCTCCGGATTCCATGGCTCGACGCTACCGCGCTTGCTCCCTCCCTCCCTCCCCCATCCCCTGGCAAACCGAGCGAAAAGGGTGCGAGTTAGTGGGCGAGACGCTTCCGCGGCGAATTTCGGCCGCGGCGTTTTCGATGGTTGTCGGGTGGAGTTTGTTGCGTGCCTGCCCGCCCGCCCGTCCTGGTCCCCCCCCCTGCCATCGACGCCCGATGGACGATGGCTGCGGACGCATCGAGATGAGGAAGCGCAGACAGGGGGCCCGCGCCGCGAAACGAGGTGATGAGCGGCAGAACAAATAGCCAGAAAAATAAGGGAACAAGAAAGAAAAATAACGGCAGCCTGCCAGGGCAGCCGTTCACCCCCGGCCGAATTCATGCTAATGGGCCACATGGAACTGATCGATCGAACCTAATCGCTCTCACCGCCCTGCGATGCAAGCCCGCCCGCCGTCTCGTCATTGCCGTTCCATAATGATCAGACGAGCTTCTTTGGCCAGATGGCTGTTTGGATTTAGCCCGTTTTCGACGTCAATGCAGTATAAGTCAGGCAAGGAGAGAAGGTTTGGGCAAGTGGGAAAAATAAAACCAAAACAAAAAAAAAAACTCAAAAGCCTTAGCTCTTCTCATCAACAGTTTTTTTGAGGCCGGAGCTGGCAGTCCTTGGGCTGTTGAAGCTGATGAACGGACAAGGGGTAAGAGGGAAAAAAAGGGGAGGATGGGGGCCAGACAGCTGTTCACCCAGGGTCTGTGCATGCCGGCCCCCCTGTGTCTGCGAGCAACTCTCCTGCCCTGCATTCCCAGCTCGAGCTTGAGCTCAGAACCCCTCGCCCACCATGACGCTCCGGCCGCCTCCGTACCACAGCACCCCGACCCGGAGGTCCAGCCCGCGCTCCTGCCCCACGGCCCACTCTCCCACGAACCCTCCCGTGCCGGGGCCGGGGCCGGGGGTGTCGTCGCCGCAGCGGCCCCACACCTCGGCCTCGAGCCAGGCGTTGACCTCGTCGATGCGCCGCACCCACGCCGCGCGCTGCTCGGCCGTCGCGTGGTCCGCCTGCGTCAGGAACCGGCCCAGCGTGATGTGCGCGCTCGGCACCACGTACCGCGAGTTGATCTCGATCGCCCGCCCGGCCAAACCTGCTCCTGCTCCTCCGCTCCCTCCGCTTCCGCCGACCGCCATGCCAAAGACGTCGCGCCGCAGGTGGTGGTACGAGTACGAGTCGTCGTGGCTGCTGCTGCTGCTGCTGGCCTCGTAGCCGGGCGACAGCACGCGCTCGCCGGCCGCGGGGACAAAGGACAGCGCGACCGCGGCGAGGTCGTGCGAGACCATGGGCTTGACGAGCCGCGAGCGGTGCGAGCACGTGTGGTTGGTGATGTCGGCCATGCGCGGCCGCACCGCGTCCAGGAGCGCCTCCACCACCTCGGGCGGCTGCGAGTGCGTCACCTCGAGGGTTGTCATGTGCATCCGGTGCTGGGGCATGAGCCACAAGTCTTTTTATGCCCCAATTGTCTACTGTTTCAGTTTTTATTTTTTATCCTTCTTTTGTGTGCATCATCATCACCACACGTATACGTGCATGACAGCTCCACCAAAAAAAAGCTCACAGGCAGACAGGATGATGCGACAGAGACTCACTTGGTGCGGCCTCCTTCAGCATGCTCTGGACACGAGCCGCCAGCTGGAGCACGTGCTCTGGGGGCCTCGCCCAAAAGACCATACTGTTCCTTGTGTCCTTGAATCCCGGCTCTAGCGTCGGGTCCTCGAGCCGCATGAGGATGGTGTCCGTGAGCACCTCGCGGAAATCGGCCGCCAGGAACTTTTCTTTTTGCTGGGCGTTCCGCGCCGTCCGGTGCGTTGCATAAAGTGCCTGTATCTCACTCTGTCGCGCGTCGGGGTAGGGCAATGGCCAAGCAAACAGGGCAAGAAACCGGGAACAACAGCGTCAGACCGACCGACCGGCTCGGCTTGCATGCGGCCATTCTGGCATCACATCAACTCTTCTGGGCTGAGCTGCTTACAGGCTTCCCGCCGCACGCCTCGATCAGGGCGTTGTACGGGTTCTCGCCCGGTTTCGGGACGATGCCCGAGAGGTCCTCGAGCTTGTTCCTTGCATCGACCGAATCCGACATGGTGATCCCTTCCTGCCTGCGTGATGCTTTGTTGTTCTCAGTGGGCGAGTGGGCGGGTGGGTAGGCTTGGTTTGCTGGGGTGGGTATGTATCGCGTCGGATCTGCTGTGTTTTTTCCTGCCTCGATCTAGCCTACCAGCCAGCCGGTGCCAAAAGGGCGGCTTTTGCGAGCAGGTGGGATGCTGATGGTGGCGCGGAAGGCGGGCGGCTATGCGTGTCCTGAGTAAGTAGGAATATAGCACTCGGTGGATTATTGTGCGTCCATGGTGTTGAGGGGTTGCCTGTAAACCGCATGAGCAAGCCCCTCCGAGCCCCGACATCGCCCGCTTGCTTGAATTTCAGCCTCCAGCTCGCCCGCCCATCTGGGGCAGCGCACCCCACACTGGCCGGGCTCCATTGTCGCACGCCTAAAATGCATCATGCTCCTCCAGCATGAACCCCGACAGCTACCAGTCTTTTTGAAACGCGTTTGCGTGTTCCCGACTCTTGTTCTCGTGGTAACGAGGGAGGCGTGGACGAGAGACATTTTAGCCAACATTTTCAGACGGCAACACGCCGAGGCGCTCGCCGGCAAAACCAGAGAGGCATGCGGAAGAAGGCGAGGAGGGCTCGAGGCGCCATTTGCTCATGAGAATGCGCTTGTTCGGTTACGGTAACCATATCGCTCGGTACCTGTATCTATAGCAAGAACCGGCCAGACACACACACCTATATAACATTAAAAAGAGCATGCTGCTGCTACAGCTTGGAGGCCCCCCGAGTGTCCCGACTCCTGGCAGCGAGAGACTCTGGGATCTGCACAAAGATGCCCACTTGCTGCAGCCCCGGCCCTCCGCCACCTCCTCCCTGCGCACTCGGAAGAGGAAGCTGCAGAACCGCCTCCTGGCAGTCCTCGATTGCGACGCCGTTGGCGTACTGCACGACGAAGAAGTCGACCACAGTCCCCTCGGCGCCCAACGCCACCATGGGCGCGTGCCACGTGCCCGCACCGTACGTCACCGCCTGGCTGCCCGTCGCGACAAAAGCCCGCAGCCGCGAGAGGTCCGGAAGGCCTCGGCCGGGAAGCTGGGGGCCCCCCGCGGCGTGGGGCAGCGGAGCTGGCACGGGCAGGCCGGCATCCGTCGTGTCGGGCTGCAAACTCGGGGCGACGATGACTAGGTATCGTGTGTCCACGCCGTCGCGCGACATGGGAACAAACGTCTGCGTCGTGAACGGGTGTCGCTCCAGAATGTGCACAGGGAACACTCCGCATGGCACGCGCCGGCAGCCGCTCCCAACACCTGCACTCGTAGCCCCTACAGCTCTCGCCTCGGTGCTTGCCCTCTTGGTGCTTGAACGCCGCTCGTCCTTGTCGGCATCTGCCTCCGCCTCGCTCTCTTTTCCCTCACCGTTGCTTCCTTCACTTTCAACAGAGCCCCTTATCTCTACCCCGGATCCTTCTTGGGCAGACCCCGCTTCCACAGCTATCTCCATCTCTCCCGGTTCTAGCACCCGTGCCGCGCACGTGAACATGTTGACGACGGCGTTGCCCGGCACCTGGCTTGGTGCCTGCGGGTAAAAGTTGAGAGGGCGTGTTGGGTGCTGGTATTTAATGGCCGAACCCTGGTTCGCTACGATGGGCGCGTGCGGGATTATCCCCAGGTGCTGCTGCTGCTGGGCCACGGCGGCGGCGAAGGCGGACGGGTGAAGGTCCGGCCGCGGATTCTCGACGACATCGCCAAATTGGGCGAACCCGACCGCCGTGAGCGGGGCCGCCCGCACCATCACGGGCGGCTGGTCCACGTCGATGCGGATGTTTACTCTGGCCGAGACGGGCATCGCTGCTGGAAGCACCTCGCCTCCTCCGATGGGTCCTGGTCCTTGAATGCTCCGCTGTGAGCCAGCGACCACCCCTCCTGATAGTGGTGTCGGTGCTTGTCTTGCTGACGAAGGTCTCGGCGGTCCTGTTTGTGGCTGTGACGGCGCTAGTGTAGGTACTGATGCTGGCGGTTGTGGTTGGGCTTGTGGTTGTGGTGGCGGCGGCGGCGGGAGCAGTTGTGTCGGGTCGTCGGCGCAGCTCTATTTTCTACCGGCGTCACTGCAGGCGTGGCCGATCAGCAGCTCCTCCTGCTCCGGCCTCGGGACCAAGGGCCGTCCGCGGCGGGTGCTGGGATTCGGCGGGTCTCTGCGCTGCAGGGCGTAGTGAATCTGGCCGAGGGCGAAGCCTGTGCGCAGCGCGACTGGAAGCGGTCAAGTTGGCAGTTAGCCCAGCATTCGCCGTAATGCTGGAGCCGCCCGCATGCAGTGGCATCACGCATCGGGGGCTCGGGAGTCGGCTCTCATGGGGTATGCAATGGAATCTGCGCGCACTCTGCTTCTTGGGCAGGTCGCCGTTAAAATGGAGCGTGTGTATGGCTTGTCTCTCTTCGACTGTTCAGGTGGTGGGTGGATGCCTTTTCCGGCAGCCATTTGTCCAGGAGGCGGACGTGCCTCGGCGATAAGGGTGTGTTACGCGGACAAGGTGGAGACGTGCAGATCGGCAGACATGAATTGCCGGGCTCGAGTTGGTGTTGGTCGTGGGGGTTTCTCTTCTTTTTTCTTCTTTTTTTTTTCCTTTCTTTTTTCCTCACGCAGCGGTCGAAGCCGGTCGCGGAGCCTAGGGCTGGCGACATAACCCCAACCTACGATTGACTCGACCGAGGCCTCGGCGCTATCAACCTGCCAGGCGAGGTGGCTCCCGCCTGGCTCCCGCTGTCTTTGTCGTGTTCTGTCCGTCGCGCAAGCGCTGCCACGACGGATCAGTGGGCTGCTATCTGCTGTAGGCCCGTGCGAGCTGGGCTGTTAGCGCCCCGTCCTTCACCCTGGGCAAGGCCAGCCGCTCGGTGTGGAGCCCATCTGATCAACGCTGGCAGGTCCGAACGCCGCCCCAGGCGGGGAACCAGCAAGGCAGTCCAGTCCGTTGGCTCAATCACCAATCCCCACGACCGAGACGAGCAATGGGCTTTGCTTTTCCGTGGCGGGCAGCAGCAAACATGGACCTGGCCGGCGCGGCTAGCGGCAGGGGGACTGCAACTGTCTCTTGGGTGTCCTCGCCGTCCGGCCTAAAAAACACAATCCCGCCTTCCTGCCGTCCAATCGCAGCCTCCCCGTGCCCCTCTCGCCCTTTGCCCGCAGCCCGCTGAAACGTGTTGGGCGCGGGCCTTGCAGAGCTGTGCCGCCCCAGCGCATCCCGAGATGGAACCCAAGCGCCCGGCCTCTGCTCCCCATTTGCCGCTCACCCAGCGCCCCTGGGCCGCTCTCCGCCAGTCTTCTCCCGGCTGGCGGCCCGGGTTGCTTTTGGAGGGTGAGATTCCCCTTGAAGCGCCCTGGGCGGGCATATATATGTATGCAGGCAATCAATCCCTCCAACTTATTTTTGCTCTGCCCTCCCCTGCATGCGACCTCGCGGCCCAGGATTTGCGCAAGTAGATAGCCCCTTTGTGGTCCTGTTTCTGTTCTTCTGCTTCTTCTTCCTCTGCTCTCCTCGTGCTGTCCGCTCCTTCTTCCTTCTCGGTGACGCACACTCTCGCTTGACCAGCCCTGCCTAGGGCATTTCCATTCATTCTCGCTTTGCCCCAAGCGTCTTGCACAGACCGGGCTGTTCGGTCTCGTATACCGACACCACGATCTCTACGTGCGACTTCCATTCTCACAGACAGCTGGCCCACTGAACTGTTCCTTTCTGCCCCGTCCGAGCCGGACCTGTCTTCGCTGGTGGAAATACTACCTTGCGGTATTCGACACCACATCCACCCGTCTCCGATTGCAGCCAGTCCTCGCAGAAGACTGCCTGCAGGCGCTTCAATTCAAAAGGCATATCTGTTTGGTCAACGAGCCGCAGCCATGTTTGCCTCATCACCCAGGGGTATCCCACCACGTCAGGCGATTGTCAAAGCCCGCGATGCCCAGCCACAGTCTTCCGAGGTGCCTTTGTGGGCCTTCGTCGTCATGACCGTGTTCGCCCTGTTCCTTATGGCCTTTGTGTGCCTCCTGCTATGGCGACCCGGCATCTTCCGGTACATTCAGCAACCTATCCGAGACGTGAACAGCGACGAAAAGCTAGAGAATGGAAGCGGGAATGTGCCGTGCCAGTGCTCCAGGGGCCACAGCCTCCGCAGGCCCTGGGGAGGCAGCTTCAGGAGCAACATCAACCGCTGGCGCAACGCCGTCGACGGCCGAGGAGAGGGCCCGCCTCCAAACGCGCCAACCGAAGTATATGACGACGAGCCGACAAGCCACAACTACGCCCCGTCCCCTGCGAGGCCTTTGTCGTACATGCAGCGGATACCTGAGGGGTATGAGCAGTACGATCAGCAGGCACAGTATGGCATCATAAAGCCCGCGAACACGGCCCAGCAGAGAATTCAATGACTGCGCGCGCCTGCCAGTCAGCCTGGACGGCATGGCCTATGCCAGACTTGTGCCTTGCTCATCCGGGGGGAGGGTGGGCGGTTTTCGATGTCCCGCCCTCTCAAAAGATGCTGGGGGTCTTGGTATTGGCAATCCTGGTGGAAGCCTGAAAAGAACCGGAGTAGAACGCGGTTGCACCGGTAGTTTTGCAGCGCCCACTCACACGATGTACGCAACGACGATGGGATCAGCCCAAACATAGGCCTCGCGGTTTCTGTCGTTGGAGTTTCCCCTCGGCGGACTCGGCCGAGGTTCGTGCAGCTGGGGACATCGGACGATCCCACCCGACGCTTGGGTCACTCCGCCAGGACGCGCTCAAGCCAAGAAGGGTAGGGCCGCTGACATGGTGCTCGTTTGTCTCGTGCCGTGGCGCCGACAGGCAGCGCATGCATGGGCTGAATCATTCTTCATTCCACAGCCACCGACTCATCTGGTGTTTTTCAGCAAATGATGGAGCGGGCTCTGTCTCACCGGCCTGAGATCTCTTGGGTTCGGGATAGCGACTGTTAGACTAGGTGTTAGAGCTGGGGTAGAATCACTAACATCACTTATCGAGAACCCACCCATATTCACAAACCGGCACTTTTGCAAGATGGAGGACCCGCTTCCTGTCTGGCAGCAGCTCATGGCGCTCTTTGGGCCTGGGGGATTTCTTGCCGCTTTCTCCGTGTAAATACAAGGTTGATTGATGTAATCAAGAGAAGATTCGGGATTGCTACTACGCTCGAGCGTTTTTATCAAGGCACGCCCTATGCTATCTGACGCAAGTATGTCGGCAGACACATCCCTTTTCCTCGCCTCACTATGAAGCAAGGCATCTATCTATATGTACCCAGATCTTTGCATGGGTGTTTCCCCCATAGCTCCTTCCCTCACAAGAATCTTTGACGCGGTGGCTCTGCTTAGTATGTCGATGCCAGCGGCATGCTAGCGAATTAGGCAGCAGACCAAAAAAAGCCAGGCAAGCCTCGATCCATGATCTAGCTATCTACCAAAAGCATCGGCTGGGAGGCTCCGTCGTCTTTTCTCCCAACCTAGTCCAACATTTTGTTCACCACCGTAAGCACATGCGCAGGATTCTAGTCCCTAGTTTGACACCTCCATTCAATGCCTATGCACCTACCTACCTACCTACCTACCTACCTACCTAAGAGCCTTGGGTATATGCTGGCATTCTCACAACCCTCACTCCTGGCATTTCAGTCACCAGCAAGTCTCTCCAAATCTCCAGGGACGAACAGACAACCTAAACCCTCAACCCGCAGATTTCCCGCCACCGAGGCCATGACGTGTCGGTCATCCTGGTCGGCGCCTATATAAGCAATATACATCAGCTGTCGTCAAATGGCACCACAGCCGTCGGGCTCCCCACTTATCGCCCTTGTAGCCCCGATCACGGTGCTGGTCCTGCTTGTCACCTGCGCGGCCTTGCGCCGGGCCGTCCGCCGCCGCCGGTCGTCCCTGGGACCATCGTCGCTCGAGGGCTCACTGTGGGCCTTTATCAGCATCTGCGTCGAGGGCGGGCGAGCTCGACCTGACCCCTGGGGCGACGAGGACTACTACTACTACGCGCAGTGCGTCGCGGGGTCGCACACGACCGGGCCGCAGCAGGGGCAGCCGCTCTACCCCGGTGGCGGCTTCCCCAGGGCGAGGACGGATGGCAAGCACGACGAGCACGACGGGAAAAGTGTGTAGTCCGAAGGAGATTCCAGCTCGGCGTCATCGCTTTGCTCGCCAACGTACCCAAAGCCCGTTTTCCACTTTGAGGATTTTGACTTTGCGGGCGCCGACGACGGTTGCAAAGATGACCTCGGCATCGAAAACAGGGGCGTTGACAGAAAAGAAAATCATGTTGGGCCTACGGCCGAGGACGAGGAACTGCCCGAGAAGGCTCCCTCGAGCTTGTCCAAGCCGCCGAGACTGCACATTCCGTCCTATATTGGGACTCGAGAGAGCTACTGGGAGCTGGAGACAAACAAGCTGTACGTCGACTGATTCACTAGCAGCCAACGCTCATGTTGTGATACGGTAAGCTGACATACCTTCAGATTGATCAATCAGAAAAGTCTGTTATTGAAGCCTACAGATAAGTGGTAAATCTATGTGGTGGAAACAAGAAGACGACTTGCCCATTGAGCTTTGTGCACAAAAGCCCTGAAGAAAGGGGCCAGTCACCGCATCCCAAAGAATGGCGTTGGCTTTACCCAAGAAAGAAGTGTAAGTATTCTGAAGGTCCGGAACGAAAGCTACGACTTGATCTCAAAAGCTGACGTAGTGTTTTAGACCGACGGCTCTGGGAAGCAAACGCGCAAGTCAGCATCGTCTTGCCAGACAAACCAGCTGGACACACATGTTTCCCAGCCCGTTTGAACTATTGTATATCATCCCGCATTATCGCAGCCACCTCTCAAAGGACCAGAAAACTACCCAAGATAATCTCATCCCTGACCCCGGCGATGTGCCCGTCATACATTACCTCCGTGAATACCTCCCTCCCCAGACATCGTAATTGTGAGAGGGGTGCTACCAGCGCCTGTGCTGGTGGCAGTGACGGTCACCGCTGGCAGCTCTGTCGCTGGACGAAATTATGCATAGGGTGGGTGTCACTATGATTGAAAGGTTGCTGGAGGTGGCGGCCATCTCCATGGGCTTTGTGGCAGTAAAACACTCCATCCTCTGCTTCTCGGACCCAATGGGTGCTTCCCCGCCTATTCACCAGGCCGCGTTCCTGCTCCCTCACCACCCCTCTCTTTATTTCAGCGCCTTTTTCTTGACTGTTCCCCGCGCTTGGTTAGAATGGATGGCTGGGTTACTTAATGCGCACCAGGTTTATAGACTATACCAAACGCGCCTATGGGAAATGTGCAACGCATGGTCTAAAGAATGTGGAACATCACCTCAGTGGTGGCTCCTTGTTGAAGGGTAGGAACGTGTAGATATCCCTTGCTGTTTCTCAAAATCTTTAAAGAGAGCCAAAAAAAAGTCTACTGTCGCTTCTAGCTATTTATTCCTATGGTCAGAGAGGCCCAGAACGAAGCGCAAAAGCAATGAAGGCGAGAAGCTCGTGTATACGAGAACATCTAGATATTGGCGAACAAGGCAGTCTGGGATACTGGGACACTTACACTGATCAGTGACAGGAGAGCTAGATACATGATTGCATATCAGTCAAATGTCTCCGATCAGACTGACCGTCGCATATCGGGCAGCATCAGATCGTGGTCGGCGGATGGATCGGGTGTGGGAACGACCCCTGGATGTTATTGACGACACATAACTTCCAGAGGCCGCGCTGCGGCACGCCGACGATGTTTGCGGCGTGCTGCCGTGACTTGTCACGCTCGGCCAGGGGCTCTTTAGGATGGATGACGACATCGTATCGCTGCACAATGCCTAGGATCCAAGGCTTGACCGACAAGTCATGATCCCAATATCCATGTTACATCACACCTCTTCAGCCATCGAGGTACTCTAGCCCACAGCAGATGCCGTGTCTATGGATCACCAAAGACGGGCTGCGAGTGAAACCCTGGACAGGACTAACATCCATTAGAACATCATCTTGCTCTCCACGAAACTATGAGTGAGCCTCTATAGCGACCCGCATGAAGGAAAGGGATAGGGAGCTTCAGCATTGCCCGAAACAGGGACTGGTCGGCCATGCCGGGGAGTCTCAGTACCAACGGGCACACTTTTACATGAAAAGGTAGGATCTGTGGTCTATGAAACCACCGCATAAAGACTAGGCTGATAGGTTGGAATATTCCGAAGCTGATGCAGGGCAGGGCTGAGCAGTAAATAGTAAAAGTGAGTCGCTATTGGCGACAGATGAAGAGGCCTAGGCTAAAACGGCTTTGCCTGGGAAGAAGTGTTAGGGCCATAGACGCTCAAGACGTCGTGACTCCGCAATATCGTACGAGATAGCATCCTGATAATACCATGGCTGTTAATAGCTCCTCGTGACTGCAGGAACTGGTGGGTTTCTCGAGAGCTACATATGCAACAGAGTGTGCGGTGGTCATACGAGACACGTCAAAGCCAAGACTTGGAAGGGAGGTGAGGGAGCAACACCGCTATGGGGTGAAACGAACAAGGGCTGCAGGCAGATTCCGAAGTAGTCTTCGTGTCTGTGTAAGGGAGGAGGATTGATTTCAAGGGCTTGTTATGCCCTTCTTTGAGCCCACCCACCAGGAGATAGCTGACCGCGAAAATGGACGAGAGAAGACCGCATGACGATCTTGGTAGTGAATTTGGACTTCGAAGCTCTAGTCGGGGACAAAACTAAAAGTTGTCACCCAAGGTTCGGACTTTGAGGGAAGTTTGCGTCCTAGCAGTAGGGTCTGATGGAAGCGGCTTCCTCAAGTGAACAAGCTCGAAGGACTCGTACTCATCCTCACCGCGGGCTGCATCGAGAGTCCGGGCAGCCACCGGCCGCACCCAGGCTCGAAAAGAAGGGCCCGAGAATGAAAGTCCCCAGTCTTGAAAGCCAGGCACGCCACTCAGAGAGTGATGGGGTGGAAGATAGTAGTGGTGGTCTGTTGAGACGGGCCGGCGGCCTTCGCCCCTCAGTTGGGTGTGGCAATGCAACGTCAAACATGTGGTTCGGCGCTGACAGTACATGCACCGGTCCGTTTCGGCCTAGATGCCTACTTAGACATGCATGTGCCTAGGAAGTGTGGATGCGTAGGTAGCCAGCCCGGACACGAGCAGAGGGGGGCGGTGGGCTGGTTTCCCTAACAGCGTTCCAGACCACGAAAAGGTCAGCTAATCTATCGACATCTTCCCCTGCTAGCGCAGAGATGGTATTTTTAGACTCATGGGCGGGAGCCAGGCTCCAAAGACGGGCGGAGTTGACGGTAGCGAGCTGGCAAGAGGTCGATGGGCGAATAGACTCCAGGAGGCGTATTGCTCTGCAGATAATAAAGAGAGGTCCTGAATTAGGCTGCAGGAACAACCTGACCAGGTGGCTCGGGAAGTATGGTGATGTCGCAACATCGGAAAAGGAGGGACGAGGTCGTGTTTGAGCTTTTAGGCACAATCCGGCTCAGTGGTTGTCTCCCCGCCATTGGCTGATGGTATTGATGACTAACGAGACGCAGTTCGTCGTCGTCGGGCTGTTCCTTCCTCAATCTTTCTCTTGACCGCCCAGGAGGTTGCTCGATGACAGCCCGAGAAGGCAGGGCCCAGGAAAAACCAAAATCCAAATGTGGGCACCGAGGCCCGAGGAGAGAGAGTGTGTGTCCGACATCGGTGCTTTGGGATCAACCACACCCAGAGCTGGAAATCCCCCGTAAGCTTTATATCAATCACGGCAGCCATTCACGGCACCCGAGCGCTGGCTTTCAGCTCATTTTTCTGTGCCTTGGCCAGGGAGACAAGAGCTTCCCGCCCCTCGGCTGCTGAAGGTCGTTCGCGTCGTTTGTGGGATCAACACTGGCCTGGCATTCCCCAAAGAAAACATAAAGGCACACAGCCGTGGGTCAGTCGAACTCGGTAGCCGTTGATCCGGCCACATAAGCTTGTGTCGTCTTGCTTGTTCGTTGGTCCCTGCGATACTGGCCTCGATCCGCAAGGAGGACGGAACAAGGCTTGCCAAGGCATGCTCTAGCACATCAAAGAAACCGGAACCCGTCCCGGGGCATTTCAGAGCACGCAAAAGCTTAGATGGCCGGGTTCCGAGAGGGTGTTCCCCGAGCCAGCTCTGTCGGTGCGAGCAAGCGCTCTCTCGGCGGCGCCCATATAGGCAGAATATGCAATGCCACACGTCTTCCCAGTCGGAAGACTGTGCCAAGATGTTGCCCATGACAGCCCACTAGCCAGCTCGACTATCCGTACCATCCGATCAAACTCCCGAAGATCTAGGGCGCCACCTCGTCCGGAATTTCCCCTGCCGTCATGTTCAGCTGCTGCTGGCTTCCAGAACAGCCACGTCGTTCAGACCACCCTCCCCGCTCTGAGCCGTCTCTCTTCACGCCTGATGCTCCCTGCTCTAGGAACCGAAGTAAAAATGCAAAATCACATCTCCGCTGATGCTTCTGCTGTAGGAATTTCTACTTCATTGGCGCAGGCTGCTATATCCTACAGCAGGGTCCTGGCCAAGGCTATAGAATGAACCAGAGCCACGTTGTTGCCTGTGTTGACTTTTGTTTCGCGCCAGTCGCCTAGACAGGTGGATCTTTAGATCGCGCTTATATATGATGGAATAAACAATGGAGATCCCGCTGATAGCAGCCGTTTCGGCTCACCCTGGTTCCCTCGTGGCTGGAAAGGAATTGGCCTGCTGCACGGCATGCGGATCTCCTTGGCGCTTCGCTCCCGCTGGTACGCAACCCATCTCAGGCTGAAGCCGGGTCAATAGAGACTCATAGTGCAATATGGTTCCGTGGCACCCGCCCCTACTCGGCGCCTGATGTCTGGGGTCCCCCGACCCGGAACCAGCGGTAGGCCTCGGCTGGCGATACCACCGACGCCGCTGTGCCATCTCTGGCTATACTTGGCGAAGCACAATATGTGGCAATATCAAGCTCGCCTGCCATAGGACCATGGGCTGGGTGGGGAGTTTCCCGGCCCTTGGCTGCGTTTACGACGCCGATGCAGATACATAAAGAACACAGCCTGTGCTTGCTACTGACCCCTATCGAAAAGCCGAAGTAGCGCGAGCCCAGTTATACAGCAAGCATTCGATAGCAGCAGCGTCCACAATGACGGCGACTTTCAGACCCCTTCTGCTTCTCACGGCGCTTCTGTCGCTGTGTCTGGGCGTGCTTGGCCAGAGCTGCTCGTCCTACGGCGTGGACTACAGCAATGGAGGGTCTTACTACATCGACGGCTCGTCGAACCAGTATTTTACCTTCACCTCTGTGTTCCAGGGTACGAGCAAGAGCCACACCACAATATGGCCCCTGGGCCTGCATCATGAGATGCTTACTGACACCCGCCATCAGGCTGCGCTTCCGAGCTGGTCAGCCCCGTCCTGGTGAGCCCCGAGGGTAACCAATATGCGTGCGCTGCGGTCCAGATCGGCCAATCCGGCGCCCAGGTCAGCTCGCAATGGTATGAAACATGGCCTATGGTGCATCCGCGGCGCAGTGCAAGGGAGATCGGTGACTGAAGTGATATCCCCAGTGGAATTCCTTTCTCGGCCATGCGGAGTGGCCAGTGGAAGATTGTCATCGCCGGCGAGCGGATAGCCGTCCAGCGTACCATCAACCTGAACGTTGGCATTCCCGAGAGAACGACAGTAACTGTACGCGGGATCCAAACGGCACCACCCCAGCCGCTGCTCTACGTCAGCCAACAGGCGAGATTTGGGTCGGATGCACTGTTTACTAAGATTCGTATCATGCACAGGTCACCCCGACCGTCGTCATAGGGGTTACCAGCACCCCTAGGGCCGTCAGTAAGTCGATCGCACCTTGAGCCATTCACAAGTTGACGATATGAAGCTGATTTGGGTCTACCGACAGCCGTCATCAGCACGATCGTGCAGACGCAAACTCTGATCCTGGCCCCGGCGACCGTGACGTCGAGCAACTGCAACTCTGGAACGGCAACAGTGACAATATACCCGCCAGGCCAGACGGTGACGATAACCTCGACGGTGACGCGCACGTCGACGCAGGGGGTGACGACGAGCCAGTACACGACGACGGTGGTGACGACGGCGGTCTGCCACTACTCCAACAGTGGGTCCCAGCCTAGCGTGACGTTCTGCATCGGGCAGAGCTGCGGCGGTATCAGGCCCGGTTCTAACAAGGCGCACGACGCCGTGGCTGTTGCAGAGGTACAAGTGGCGGCTGAAGACAAGCGGCCGCTCGAGGCCCTCGTTGCCGTGGCCGCCACGACGGTGACTGTGACACAGACGACTTACACAGTCACTCGGACCGTGGTCACCACGCTCCCGCCGGCTACCACGACGGAAGCCCGTAGGTGTCCTCTGGAAATCCTGTCGCTTTACAATAGCAACGCTAACATGGGAGGTTTTTACTTGCGTCAAAGTTCTCAGGATCACCACCACCACAATGTAAGCTGCAACCAGCCTTCGGACGCACACGATACTTACTGTAGATGGTGGAGACTAACCACGCCAAAAAAAACCCCAACAGCACGCCGGCGCCCTCGACAATCTGCCTGGGAGTCGGCCGGCCCAGTGTCACGGTCACTGTGCGGCAGGGCAACCCGATCGCCATCACGCAGACCAACATTGTATACAGAACAATCACGACGCAGGGGACCGTCTACGTTGGGTACGTACAAGCGACATGCTGCGGGCGGCTCATGCAGCTCGAGTTACTGACCAGTTTTCGCAAACACAGACGAACCGTATACTCGACCAGCAGCAACCAGGCGAGCGCGACGGCGTGTTGGAGAGCTGGTGGTTGGTATGGCCGCTAGGCTGCCGCTTGCTTCCTGCCTCCTCTGGCCTTTTGCTCCCGGCGTCTTGTCTTTGTCATGATGGACAAAATATCAATTCTCTTGGCTATCTCGGCTTTGCATCTTCACGATTGAACACTCTTGTGGACGCTCTCTTTTTCTTCTTTTTTTTGTTTCTTTTTTTGCTGGAGGAGAAGCCCTTTTCCGCCTGCCGACGGTCGTGTACAAGAGTCTCAGCAGTGTTTGAAGCCATATCAACAGATCCCAGCCAGTCAAGATCGAGTTCATGCAGGAGTGCTGGCTGACAGGGGTTGTCCTGTTTGCTCACCCAGAGGGTGTCCCCGACACCGTACCCACCCCATGGCCCGGGGGGCATTGAAATGCCCAAGTCCGAGCGGGCTTAGCGGAGGTGGTCGGCGCGACAGGCGCTGGGCGCGGCTGCCCAGCGTGCCGTGCCGTCTTTCCTTGTTTGCGTCATCGCACCGGGCGCTAGGGACGCCTCAGCCCTGCCACGGTCAACCAAATCGAGAGTCAAGTGAATCCGGATCATCCATGAGCGGTGGCGTTTTTGTCTCCGCGTGCTGCTGCTGCCGGGCCGTGATTTGAATCCGCGCGCATCCTCGGCAAATCCATCCCCAGTTTTGTCCTTTTTTTTGTCTCCCTCTCGCTCGATTCGGAAAGTGCTGTCCTCGACCCACGTCTTCCCCAGACTGATAACGCTAGCGCCTGCCTCCCCGAGTCCACGACGTGACGCTATGTAGCTTCGGTCTGCAACACTCAGTCCTCGCAATCGCTGCATTCTGGTGTGTGCAGTCCACGGGTTGGCCCTTTCAGTATAGCAATCACCATCACTTTGTTCATTCTTTCTGGCCTTGCCCCTTGTACCCACCAGTCGCGCAACCATCACTCCCTCCCTCAGTCAGGGTTTCAATCTGCGTCCCACACTTTTCACCAGTCAAAAGCGACCAAAAAAGAAAAAGAAAAAAAAGAGAAAAAGAATCTTGGCTCACATCGTGGCGTCGACGCCGAGCCGCAACGCAATCGCAACATGGCCCAGACCCACAACAACCGCGCATCACCAGCCGTGCCAAGCTATGGCTCTTTTGCAACCAGGTCGGAGGAGGCGCCGCTTGACCCGGCAGATGTCGCCGCCGAGCAGCCGCTGCTCTCAGCTGACCAGGCTCCCATAGCCCGTGTCTACAGCAATGGCACAGCAAGGTCAAAGACATCACCGTCCAGCCCTCCCGTCAGATGGAGGGACCTGCCCAGGAAGGGCCAGCTTGTCGTCATCGTCCTGGCGAGGCTCGCCGAGCCCTTGGCCCAGACCTCGCTCCAGGTACGTATCACATTTGGTTCTTTCGCAAGCGAGTGGGCAGCAACTGCTGACAGGAAATCCCGCAGTCGTATCTATTCTACCAGCTCAAATGGTTCGACCCGTCCCAGTCGCCCGCCGAGATCGCGGGCAAGGCCGGCATCCTTCAGGCCAGCTTCACGGGGGCTCAGTTCCTCACAGCCATGGCCTGGGGCAGGGCCGCCGACTCTAGCGGGTTTGGCCGGAAGAGGGTTATTCTCTGCGGTCTCTTTGGCACCCGTGAGTCTTGTCCCCAGAGCCCCTGCTGCGCACCTGCAGTTGCTGACTAGCCTCGCTAGTAATTTCCACCATTGGCTACGGGTTTTCCACAACCTTCGCACAAGCTCTTTTCTTCCGAGTGCTTGGTGGTGTGACCAACGGGAACGTTGGCGTATTAAGAACCATGTAAGTTGCGCCGGTATAGTGCCATTCTCTTGTTGTAAACGACCAAATTGCTGCCGTATTTCCTGGAAATGCCATGCTTCTCTGCTAACCGCACTTCCCGCACATGCAGGATTAGCGAGACTGTGTACGAAAAGAAGTAAGTGCACACACATCCTACTCTGCACTCGGAACGATATGCTCATATCAGTCGTGTGACAGGTACCAGTCCAGGGCGTTTCTCCTGCTCCCTCTGACCTTCAATATTGGGACAATCATCGGCCCCATGCTGGGAGGGCAGCTTGCCGACCTTGCTGGCAGCTATCCTGGCGTCTTCGGCCACATGGACCTTTTTGTCAGATACCCCTTTGCCCCGCCCAATGTTGTGTCTGCCTTTATTCTGCTCTGTGGTCTGCTTTCTGCATGGCTCTGTCTCGAGGAGGTAAGACATCAGGAGTCATCCAGCTTTGTTTCTTTCACCTTGTTCGATCGCAAGGGCCGGATGATTGACGCTTCCCGACTAGACGCTGGATGCTCGCCTTGACAAGAGAGACTTTGGAATTGAGGTGGGCAAGAAACTCGCAAGTCTGTTCAAATCTGGATGCGTTTCTAGGGGCGATAGGGGAGGCAAGTACTCGAGGCTGGAGCCGCAACGAGGGTTTACCTCTAGGGATGGCAGCCTCGATACTGTCGACATGAGCCCATCATCCAGCCGCCGCTCGTCGCTGGACGAGGCCCCAAAGCGGCGAGGCGCGCGATACACCCAGCGCCTGCCATTCCGAAGCATATTTACGCGGAACGTTGTCTTCACGCTCGTGGCGCATTTCTTCCTGGCCTTCCACATCGGCTCGTTCAACTCGCTGTGGCCGATATTCCTGTCCACGCCCGTCTATGACCCTCACAAGCCGTCCGATTCACCCGATGCGCTGCCCCGCCGGCTGCCCTTCTTCTTCACCGGCGGCGTTGGGCTTTCGGCTCAGTCGGTCGGGACCGCGATGACAACCCTGGGAACAATAGGCATTGCTCTGCAGCTGCTGCTCTATCCGTGGCTGTCCGGGAAGCTCGGGACGATCAAGTCTTGGCGCACTTTTCTTGTCTGCTTCCCGATCGCCTACTTTGCCGTTCCATTCCTCAGCATCGTGCCAAGCGCCAGCCCTCCGCCGCACGAAAAGACGGGCGCTCTGATATGGATCTCCATCAGCGCCGTTCTCCTCTGCCAGGTCCTAGGGAGGACCTTTGCCCTACCGGCGCAGACGATACTCGTCAACAACTGCTCGCCGCACCCTAGCGTCCTGGGCACGGTTCACGGCATTGGCCAGACGGCGAGCTCGGCTGCGCGCACCATAGGCCCGTACGTCGGGGGCATCATCTACGGCGTTGGTCTTGAGAGAAACCTTGTGGGTGCGGTCTGGTGGGCGCTGAGCTGCGTAGCCGTCTGCACACTGGTCGCGAGTTTCTGGGTTCGCGAGGGCAACGGTCACGAGGTGTGGCTCGAGGGAGATGAGGAGGATTAAGTGAAAAATAGACCTGACAGTGCGGTGCGTCACGGCCGTTTTTTTTGTGATTCTTGGTAATTAGAGCCTATTGCAACTGAGCTGGAGCCGGTAGATGACTTCAAGTTGCAGACGGCATGGTTTTGGTTCAAGCCTATTCCACATCTAGAGCGTTAGCTACAGGAGTTTATCCTTGTTTTACCTTCCTCGGCATGTTTGTCTTGCGTGTTTGGCCATCATCTGGTCGGAGATGCACTGGGAAACGATGAGGCTGCTGGAGGAGAAGTTTTGAGCAAGCGCATATTTGATTCAAGCTGCTCCCCGCGTTTTTTATTCTTTTTGTTTTCATTTTGCGGCCGCTATTCCCTCCTCACTCCATCCCGGTCTCATCTGGGTCTTGGCAAGAAAACAGCCAAAGTGATAACGTTGAGGGAGCAGTCAAGCACTACCCACAGCCTGCATTACTTCAAACACATGACAACATCCACAGTTCACCAGTAATGGAGGGCAGCAGAGAGATCACCATGATCCAGGCCGAGCCCAGTGGCCAGAGCGCATTTCAATGGAGCTTGTTTCCATTATGGAGCTCAAGCTTCAGATTTCCCGCCTTGGTCTCGGCACAGGTGATGCAGTCAGACTTCATCAACGTCACCGTGTCGTGCCGGCTCGCCGCCGACGCCCTAAAGAGCGTCGGGGGCGCAGACATCTGGGGCGAACGTCGGCCAAGCGCCCGGCAAAGCCCCCCCCTCCCCCATCCCGGCGGAGGCCGCGGCGCCGGCCGGTGCGTGAGGTGTCTTGCGGGCCCGGTCCAGGACTCGTGCGCTGCTTTCTGTTTCTTGAGACGCGTACGACTTGCTTTGTTGCGCAGATTTTACAAGACAACGATTTAAAGAAAAGACTTCATTCGAGATGACTCAATTTGGCTGTCAGGCCCATACGTTACAGCCATCCATGGCGTTTCTAAATCAACCAAGCACCAAACTATGCAGAGCAACAAAGGAAATTATCCCAGAAAAAGGGGCCTCCCCAGACAGGAAGCCATTCTTTACTCTTTATGCAAATCACACCAACTCCCTCGGGTGCTGCCTGGAGCCCAACTCCATACCGGCCTGCTCCTTGCTGCCGGGCGCGTCGGCGCCGGCGCCGCGGCCTTTCATCAGCCCGCGCAGGCCCGAGAGGCCAAAGAGTCCCTGGCCGCCACGCGAGGCAGCAGGAGGGGGAGGCGCCGCCGTCGCACCGGCCGAAGTGCCCATGGGATAGGGCTGGCGCCAGGGCTCCTGGGTGTAGGAAGGCGGTGCGTCGTCGTCTGATGGCTGTTGCGACTTGCGGCCAAAGAGGCACTTGCGCACGAAGCCCTTGAGGAAGAGCAGCGCCGTGGCTGTTAGAAGAACGGCAAGAGCGAGCGGTGCCAGAATACTGGTTTTGGGACTTGGAGTCAGCTTAAAGTACTCCCTCGGTCTGGATACGGTGGTTTGCCTTACAGGTTGTAACCCGGCGAGAGAGCAAAGGGAAAGCCGCTAAATAGTTTGAGAAATCAGCCCATGTTAGCCGTCGCCATCACATGTTTGGCCGAGGAAATTATGAAGGAGAGGGGACTTACACGAAAGCGTTGACAATTCCCATCAACATGACGGATCGCCCCAGCCAGATGTGCACGGGGCGGAGGTTAAACGTCTTTTTCGGGACCGGCACCTCGGCTTGCGACTGGCTCCTGCGGTAGTTTCTGTGGTGCAAAAAGCCAACCGCGAACTGCACAAAAAGGAAGATGAAGACGAGGATTCCAATGACTTGGTGGGCCGAGTTGAAATTCTTGGACTTTTGGAGGACGTTGGGTCTTAGTAAAAGATGAAGCTGGTACAAGGATCTGCGGGCAGCAGCGAGCACTTACGCGGTTATACCTTCCACTGGCGTGGACGCCGAGGCCGAAGCCGACGATGATGCCGACGAGGGCGATGCCCTGGTTGATGCCGTGCGGGCGCACCCACTCGCCGACGCGCAGCATGATGATTCCCAGCGGCAGCAGGCCAACAAAGCAGAAGATCATGATGACCGCGTGGGCTATGGCGGCCCAGTCACGCTTGCCCGTCCTGGAGATGTCGCCGATGGCGGCGCCGACGCTCCTGGTGGTGGTGGCAGCGTTGAGCACGGGCGCGTCGAGCGGGTCCCCCGCGGCGGCCGTGGCGGCGCGCATGTCGATGGTGAAGGAGCCGAAGCTCCGGTGCATCTTGAGCGGCGCATCGGCGTCGCTGTTGCGGAAGAAGGACGGCCCCGCGGCGTAGATGCAGGGGAGGGCGGCAGCGCCGACGTCCAGAGAGCCGCCGCCGGGCCAGCGGCGGCAGTTGCTGCAGCGGGCGCGCACGACCAGGGTTCCGTTCTTGAAGCCCGTGCCCGGGAGCACGGCGACCTTGAGGTCGGGGTAGGGGACGGGCTCGGCACGGCCGCGGGTGGCGAGGCGCGGGGAGAAGGTCACGTTTGCGCCGTCCTCCGAGGCGTATACCATCAGGATTAGGGGGTTGCCCAACATTGTCGACGCGCCCAGGCCGACGGCGGCCCAGCCGCCCGACGGCTGGCCCGCGAGGCTGAAGTAGATGTCGTCCGTCTTGACCGACGAGTCGGGGATGGTGATGCCAAAGGCCATCTCCTGGTCCGGCGCGACGAAGACGGACTGCCGGAGCGATCCCGGCGTGGGAGTGGCCGTGGGCCGGCTGGAGGCACTGCTAGATGTGGTGGTGGTGGTGCCGGTAGACTGAGCGGCGGCCTGGGTGAGGGCAGCGGCGGCCAGCGCCAGCGTCCTCCACTGGAAACGCATCTTGTAGAGGGTATGGTTAGAGAGGCAGTAAGAGGCTGTACGTGTGTGTATTATTTGACTTTACGCGCCCGTGAAGAGGAGAGAGAGTCAAAGGAAGAAAAAGAAGAAAAAAGAAAAAGAATTATAACGCGCTGTTGGGCACACTCATGGAAGGAGCGAGCGGGCACAGCACAGCACAGCACAGTACACACACAAACACGTGCACCTGAGTCTTGCAGTTGAGAATTATCAAGAGAGCAGGATGACCCAGACAGCAGCAGCAGCAGCAGCAGACGGAAGCCGCGACGGGCAGCCATATATCCCGCCGCCAGCCAGTGTCAGACGAGCCAGTCGATCCCGAATCGGCATTGCCCACCCTGCCCGCCAACTCGAGGCCCTTCACCCAAATAGAATCCCGCATTGCAACCCCCCTCTGGGCAATCGCGGCTTGTCCTGGACGCGATGCGCCCGCACTGCTTCTCACTTGCGCGGCCTCCCTTTCCCGATCGGCAACAGAAGGGCGCGTCGCCGGGGCCTGGCGCCGTCGTGGTTGGCTCTGTAGCCGCCGACCCCAAAACTCTAGATCTGGGACCCCCCTCTTTTTTTTCGCCCACTCTTGCGGGCGCGAAGGGGCCAAACGTGGGCGCCAAAGATAGATGGCCGCTGATTGGCTGCCACCACCACCCACTTGCCCAATTGGACCGCCGCCGCCCCCTCCCCTCAAAAGCAAGCCAGGCCAGCCAAGTGGAAACGTCTCCGGCACAGCAGCGCCGGCGGGTAGCGGTGCAGTCACTGGGCACCCCCACTTCCGTCCTATCCCGGCTTGGCGCCCCTGACCCCCAGATCGAGTGCTGCCCGGGGGCCGTCGCCTATCCATTCCTGGCCCCCCCCCCCC
>PYSQ01000151.1:0-21193 GCA_003049435.1 Nakataea oryzae | reverse complement strand
CCCCCAAAGCTTGCGCGGCCAGCCAGCCGAGGCCGCAGCACCAAGCCTTGGTCTCGAGGTTGACCTTGCCGGCAGAGCTGGCGCTTCGCGAAACCTTGTGCTCATCGACGGCTGTTCGCCCGATGGATTCGTTCGCTCAGGTCTGCAGGCTTGGCATTTCTTTTCCGAGTCTTGTCTGCTTCGTCCCTTTCCAGGCGGTATCACTGTCACTTACCCAGGCTCTCCCCTTCCCAGACCGGCATCGAGCTTCCGGGTCCATCACGCCGGAGCCGCTGCAGCCTCGACTTGGTAGCGGCGAGGAAGACCTTGAGCGACCAGGTCGACCCGCTCCCGGCGTTGTCGTCGTCGTCGGTGTATCCCAGGTCCAGGACGTAGTAGCTGCCCAGGACGAGGAGGACGAGCGGCAGGGCGACGCACCAGTAGAGCGCGAAGCCGCCGCCGCCCGAGGAGTATGGGGTCCGTCATGCTGAACAGCGACGACGCGTAGGCGAGGGGGGGGACGAAGACGAGCCCCACCAGGGTGACGATGGCCTTGGTCCGGTTGGCCTCCCGCATGCTGCGCCATGCCGTCTCGAGAGCGCAAGCTGCTGCTGCTCCTGGTGGGCCTGCCGGTTGCCCGTGATGGAGGCAAGCCCCGTCACGGCCCCGTTCATGCACTCGACCCGCCGCCACGGCTCCGAGAAGCGGGGGGTGGAGGAACTGGAAGTCGGGCGTAGGGCCCAGCCACCGAAGCAGCAGCTCCCGCTGCCGCGCCGCCTGCGGCCCGCCTCCGGCGCAGGGCGGGCCCTGGTGGCTCTGCCGGTAGTCGGCGAGCTGCCTGGCCGGTGGATGAGGCACAAAGTCGACATAGCCGCCCTGGTACGGCTTCGTCTTGACATGATACTAGTCCCGATACTCCTCTCCAGTGCGGACCCGCGTGACGGGGGGGATCGCATAATACCAGGCCTTGTTGCGATGCATCAAACAAGCAAGGACGTTGCGGTCAGCCACGACGTCCTCCCAGGGGTGCTCGTGCAGACGGTCGGGATAGCGGTAGACTCACAGTCCCATCCATTGTCTTTATTCCTCCTGGTCCATAAAGTGCACTTTCGTCTGACCACGATGGCGTCGTTCAAGACGCCATCTTCGCGCGAGACTCCGATGTGCCGACCCGTGGCGCCACACACCAGCCTAAAGCCGGCAAGGGGGAAGCCGTCGCTCTCGCACTGGGACTTCTTGCTCATGCCCACGACCCGCTCCTGCTCCACACACGCACACACACACACACACACACACACACAGACGGGTGCAGGCCAAAGTGGGCGCCGAGGACGGCCACGACGGCGGGGGGCCGAGACCCTCGACGACCCACACGGTCCCGCCTGCCGGGCCCCGCCGCGTTCTCGGCCAGCCCGAGCGGCAACGTCGGCCGGGTCCGTGAACGCTCCAGCCGGGCGCCGAACCGGTTGTCCGCACCCGGCTTCATGATCAGGGTCCGGACGCCAGGGCCGTCCCTGCCGAGCACAGACAGAGTCGTCAGTCTCAGCCAGCGCACGCTGGGCAGCGTTGCCGGGCTTTTTTTTGGCGAGTCGAGAGCAGCTCACCAGGGTATCTGCTGGACGGCCGCCTTGGGGTCCCTGGTGCTGAGCCGGGGACCAGAGGCACAGAGCAGGCTGGCGAGACGCTGGTAGCCGCTGTCGCCGGCAAGCCATTGGCTCGCACGAGGCGGAGGAGGTGGGATGCCCTTCTCGTCCACCACGGCCAAGCGAGACATTCTGGGCAGCGAAGGGCGCCCGGATTCAAAGGAGGGAGAGCGATGGAAAAAACGAGACACACAATAAAAAAGATGACGATAGGACACACGACAGCAGCACGGGCAGGCCATGGGACAGAAAATCTCGCCGTACGTTGGTTAGGTATTTATCTATCTCAACTTCACCGGGACTCGTCGCCGCATTTTGCCTCGGTCAGCCGCACAGGCAAGGCTGTCCACACTCGAACGGACGCCGACCCCAACCCCATCAGTGACTGCGTTCTGCCTCGGTCACAATTTTGGGGGCATGCGACGCGCGCCGCCTGTCTGGCCATGCAAAACACGTGGACGAGCGCGAGGGCGAATGCCTATATACGAAGGAACGCTCGCTGACGTGCAGCGTGGGAGGGCTGGTGAATCACAGCCAGCGCCTCGGGCACGCGTGGTCGAGAACCGCATATGGTTTGTTCTCTTGTCGGCCATCATCCAGCCCTGCGGCCCCAAGAACCGCCTCCGCGGCGACGACGAAGCCGTCGCAGGCTGTGCCAAGCGACCGGCGGCCGCAAACTGAAGCGAGGGACTTGCACGATGCGATGGCGGCTTCGGATGCGCTGGTGGCAGCCCGAGTTGGGTTAGCGCCCATCGCCGCGCGCCGCGCGCAGCGGCTGCAACTCGGCCGAGACGGAATCACGGGTCACCCATGGCCGCCACAGAGATTAGCGAAACGCGCCGCCCGTTTCCCGCCGCAACTGCCTCACCGCTCCCGTCGCGCTGTCAGGAGTAAAGGTGTGCACGCGTCCAGCAGAGACGGCCTGGACGCACGACAACGCATCGCAGTCTCTCTGGTGGCTGCGGCCGTGTCCTGCAGCCCGGCGCCCGCCTTTTGCTCGACGCGCGCCAATGTCTGGCCCGGCAGCGTTGCCGGCCGGCAATGACGCACCGCCTTGCCGCCGGCAAGAGAGAGGGAAAGAAAAAGAAAAAAGCAAAAAAAAAAAAAGAAGAAGAAAAAAGAACGACAGAATCCCTACCTAGCTATGTAGCTAGTGCCGGCGCCACCCAAACCTTCCAGCTCGACCATGAGACCATGCCCATCCGTTTCGGTGCGAAGCGCGGCGCCAGCCAAAGAAGGGGGCGCGATGGATGAGGTGGCCGGAGCGAACTGCGGCTGCCCCGGGATGGCCACGGAAGCGGTCTGGTTCAGGCCGACCGCCATCGAAACGGCCGCGCGGGCGTAGCGCCAGCTCCCCAGGCATGGGGCCTGCCTGCCTGCCCCCCAAAGCACCCTCCTCCCCGCGGGCGCTCGGCTGTCATGACACAGCCGCTCGGTCTAGAGGAAAAGAGGAGAAGAGAAGAGAAAAAAAAGGCTGCCGACATGGTTCATGCGGGAGCAGAGCAGTCCCGGCCGTTTGTGCGTGTATGTCTGTGTGTGAGTGTGAGTGTGTGTGTGTGTGTGTGTGTGTGGCTCGGCGCTCTTGCTGCGGCCGCTGCGGGGTTTCAGCCACGGCCAACCCCAAACAAACACATGCTGCGCTGCTGCGTGCCAGCTGCCGTCTGGGTGCTTGCTTCTGGCAGCCGCAACCCACAGCCCACAACTGCAGCGCATTTCCCAGTGGCACCTGCCGCCCGCCATGTGCGCCCTCCCCCGGCGGTGCGGGAGGACGCGGGCCACCCAAGCACGGGACCTGTGCGATTCCGAGGCCAGCGGTTGGCCAGCCCGGGAAGGAAGCGAGCTGCAGAGGGGGAAAGAAGCAAAAAAGAAAAACTCTGCCCAACAGGACATGTGGCATTGACAGCGAATCGCCCCCTCCTTGCCGCCGCATCTTGCACACGCCCCCTGCAGCAGGTGGCATGCCGCCTGCTGTTGAGACCGCCGATCCCGGTCATCTTTGCGCTCCGGCCGAATGCTTTTCCTTGGCCCTTCCATCTGATCTTTTTTAGCCTTTCCAGAATCTTTCCCCTTTGGCCCTCGCGCGAACGCGCGGCACTGACTGGCTTTGCAGCACAGAGAGAAAAAAAAAAGAAGAGAAGAAAAAAAAGGAAAGACTCATCTGCAATGCATGTCGTTTAGTCTCGAATGTGGTTTGCTGCCGGCTGCGGAGCTTTCCGTCTGGCATGCGAGCCACCGCCACGAGAGGGTAGGGGAGGGGTGTCTCGAAACGGTGCTGCTGCCGGGCAGGGCCGGCCGGCTTCACCAGCGCCGACCGCCGAGAGGAAGGCCTGGTCTCGGCCTCTCGGCCTCTATCGCCTCCTCTGGTTGGCGCCTGGAGATTGGGCGACGTGTCGCTCGGGAAATCCTGTGTGTGTGCGTGTGTGTGATGCTCCTCCCCGGCGTCCCTGGCCCAGCGGGGTGCTCGCAAGCAAGTCCCGGTCGTCCTTTGTTTTTTTTTGTTTTTTATTTTCTTTTTGTTTTTGTTTTTTTTTCTCTTCTGTTTTTTGGGGGCCGGCCGCTCGGTCAGCCCTTTCGTGGCCGAGCCCCGGCCGGCGACAGCCATGGCGCGCGCGTTCTCTGAGCAGCAGCACCATGTCACGCCCTCAATCTGGATATGGCCCCGTCGATTGCGCATAGCGTGCCCCTTCGGCTCGGCAGCCCAGTCGCTTGTGTCCGTATTGCTGCCAGCATGGCCAGGGTCCTGGCACGGCCGGGCGTGCAGATTGGGTCGTGGTTACACGCGGTACGCAAGAGAGGCGGGAAAGGAAAGGGGAAGGGGGGGGAAGGGTCATGGCGCTAGTTCGAGGTGGCTAACACGGGCGTGTGGGAAAGGAGCGTCCCTTATCAATTAGCGGCAGGGATTCGCCAAGAGGAGAGGCGCTCGTGGTTTTGGGAGAGCCGGCGGGAAGAAGCCCGAGGTGGCTTGATCCCCGGCCTCGTCCAGTCCAGGGACTCCCCGGCCTCGAGAGAGTGCAGCAGGTGCAGCATCCAATATCCAGGCGCGCCGCCGTGATGTACATGTGTACATGCCTGCTTGAAGGCAGGGATTTGTGCACCCGTCCAGGTACCTGTGCTGTTGCGGAGCTCTCTCCGACCAACGGCACGCACTAGCCAGGACAGGTGCTCTATCTTGGTCCAAACCACTACTGGCCTTTTATTTTTATTTTTTTTATTTTATTTTTTTATACTCTCTTCTCTCTCCGTCTTTCACATCATCTCCCAGCCCACCCCTCCCCCTCGCTCATCTATCCCTCCCTTGCTGCTGTGGCTCATGACACACCCATGCTACTCCTGCAGCATGCAGACGTGACGTCAACCTACCGCCAGAGACTAGCGTTGATCCCATTTTAACCCGCATCCCCTTTGCTCCAAGCGCGTGCGTCACCGGATTGCCCGATATTGTCGTTAATGGAGCGCGGCTATAAGGAAGGTTGGAGGGCAGAAAGGAACACGACAAAAAACAAAAACACGTAAAATATGACAGCAAGGAAATATGAGCCCGTGGGCCGATTTCATGCATGCAGGTCGCGTTCGCCAAGGCCTCCTCCCCCAAAGAATCCCCGGAGAGGCTGTCGTCTCCCGGCTAGCTTCGTTTCTGAACCTGTTCTCGCCCGTACTGACGAGAGGGGGATCAGGAGGATCAGGACGAGGGGTGGGCCGAGTATGGTAGGTGAGGATCTAGCTGCAACAACTGATCCCACGCTGTTGGTGCACCCGGTTCCGTTTTTCGTGATGAGATGAGGTGAAAATATTCGTTGTGTTTTTTTTTCTTTTTTTTCTTTGGTTGCCGGTTGCCGTTGGTTTGCTGCACTTGATACGCTCCTGACGAGCACACCGACTCCCTCGGAGCCGCGCGGGTCCCGGGGGCCGAAGAAAACCGGGTCACGGCTTCCTTCCAACGTGCAGCTGTTGCGACCTCAGCTGCGGCTACTGTTCCCGCATGGTGATAGCTCTATTCTTCTTCTCCTTCTTCTTCTTCTTCTTCTTCTATCCTTCTCAGTCCACGATCCGACAGAGGAATATTGTCTCACCGCCGTTTGCTATGCGGCTGGGCATGCACCAGGAAGATCAATGCTTGATGCGTGGAATTCCCCGTGCCGTCTCGTTTCCCACGGGGGTCCGGCCAGTAGGAGCGAAAGCCACCCACACCATCCCGCGATATAGCTGAGGTCGGGCGGCCAGCTGAGCCGAGAAGACAGCTGCAGGACGGGCAAAACCAGGCAGGCAGACAAGGCAGGCGGACTTGGGGGAGGATGTGCCGCGATGTGACTCAGAGGCTGCCCTGTGCCGATGCCTTGTATCGTGGCATCAGACATGCGCCTTTGCTCCGCGTTGCTGCCCTATATTGTCGCTCATTAACCCGCGCTGCTCGTTCCTAGTCTAGCTCCTACTGCTACGTCCGACGATGCATGGGCCTGCGATATTGTCTCGCCCTTTCTGCCCTCTTGGGGGTTTTTTTTTTCTTTCCTTCTTTCTTTCTTTTCCTTTTTTCTTCCTTGTCCTTCGACCGCCGTCCTTAAGGTCAGGGTAGCCGCTAGTCCCTTAGACGAGCGCCTCATACATACTATGTGATGATTGCGGCTAGCTCAAAAGGCGAAGGCGGATAAGGGGTGGGTGGGTGGCGTCCAGACAGTAATCCTCAGAGTAAGTTGGGCTAAACGGGGTGCCACCCCGGCACCGGCGGCGCCAGGTCACGGCACGGCATCCCATTACCAAGATCAAACAAGAGTCCGAACCTTAGCGTTTGCTAGCCACGTGGGTTTCTTCCCACCCTTAGCCCTTTCTCGCCTCTGCTCCCGCGCCCACGCCTTTGATTCTGCCTGGTCTCCTTCCCGTCGTGCACAGGCCAAAGCCACTTGACTCGGGGCGGGCAGCAGCAAAGAAGACGGCGCGTGGTGAAGGGAACCTGACTCCTGCTCGATCCAGGGCAAGCTCGGCAGCGCGTCCCTGCTAGGCCAAGGGGCCCACGCTGCTAAAACGTGGAAAGCAAAAAGTGCGGGAAAAGGCGCCACACGACACTTTAGACTTTTCCCTTTGCTGTATGAAGGCGCCGTTAGCATTGCTGGACCTAACAAGAAAAAGAGAAAAAAAGAAGGAAAAAAGAAGAAAAAAGGGAGCCTCCAGCAATCCCTAGCCCCCGCACACATCCTACGTAGCCCAGACAATCATGCGAGCATGATGTTCAAGTCGCATCACAACCCATGCACACAGGCGCCAGGAATGCGCAAGGGGGTGGAAAGGCGCGACTTGGAACGACAATCTCGGCTGTCGATAGCAAAGTCAGTGCACATGTCCCTTGTAGGCGTGTACGGGTGTGCATGTAAGAGACAAGGGAAGAAAAAAAGAAAGAAAAAAAACAGAGTTTGGGAAAGGGGAGGCAGGAAAGAGGGGAGCTTGGCCTGCCCTCCGCGCCCTGTGCTGTACAGATCGCGATACGGTAGGGCCGATCAAGATTTGTACTCGAGTCGGACCATGGGCTGAAAGCCGGAGCTCGTGCCAAGCGCGCGCCGGGTCTTTTCTCTCCCTTTTGCTCTCGGTCTACAAAACAAACGAGGCGGGAATGATGCGAGAGATGGGACGGCAGAGATTATGGGCCGGTAGGTAAGGGTTTGGAGATGGGGGGAAGGAGAAGCGGGTGCTCATTTTGCATCGGGTGTGTGTGTGTGTGTGGTGTTTGCCCAAGGCGCAGCAGTGCCTATCCCTGGCGCCGGAGCAAAAATCCGCCGTTTGGGACCAGTGCGGACGAGCGGCCCCCTCTCTGCCTCTCCCCACCACAGCAAGGTGAGGAGGCCATCACAGCGGATAGAGTCCCTGGGGAAGAGGGGGTGTGCGTATGTACGTGCTCGCCCCGCCCCAATCAGACCGAGAGAGCGGCGGCGAGCCAATAAAGGCCGACGAGTGACGACGCTGAGCTCACGCCGGACCAGTTCCCGGCGGCGCGGAAAGACCGTAAACAAACTATCCTGCGGCACGGGCATGGAACACTGCAGAAGAAGACATGACGTGACATGGTGGAGTTTATTGTTGTTATTGTTTTTTTCTTGTTTTTTTTCTTCTTCGTATCAAGAATAACAACCAACGGAGCAAAAGCCATGTGAAGATGGCCGGGGTATGGCGAATAGCGGCGTTTCCAGGGTCCAGGGAAGCAGAGCGGGAGAGCTCAAAGGAGGAAGCCGAGGATTCCAGGCGTTGGTGCCGGGGCGTGCTGCGGCAGGCAGAAAGGCGCAGGCGTGGTCTGGAACTCGGAGGGGGAAGGGGAGCGTGTCAGGAAGGTTGGGGAGGAAGGGAAGGCCAGGGCGAGAGACGCGAGCGGAGGGGCATCCCTCCTTGTTTCGAGGAGGGTGCCCCTGCGATGCTACGTATTGCGCGGAAAATCGAGGAGTACCGGAGGCGATATGCCGTGTGATATTGGTGTTTCTGGAATGCGCAGGTGGATGGCTGGTCATGGTCTCTGAGGAACCCGGTGTGGTTAGGCGGATGGGGTAGGCATGGAGGCAGGTACCTGCTGGACCCAGACCAGCAGCTCATTCATTTCTGGGCGACCAAAGACGGGCACAGCGCACAGCACCAACGACACGACTAGCGATCGGCATGTGTGCCGCTTTTCGTATGTGTGTGTGTGTGTGTGTGTGTGGAATGTGGTGGGGTGCTGAACAAGAAGACCTGGCCTGGATGGACGATGCATGCGCCTGGCGAGGGATGCGCCAAGGTGGCATTGGCAGCAGCCCAAAGTACACCGTAATCAAAACCAGTAGGTAATCAGGCAATGAGACACGCCTGGCGCGCCAGCCGAGCTGCGCACCGGTAGGTCAACGAGGCGCTCCCGGCGCGTTTGCGAAGGCCAGCCAGCCAGCCAGCCCACGCTGGCACGCTCCTTTGCACATTCTGCCCTTCGGATTAGCGTATTCGCCCGTGGCCGGAGGACGGAATCCCCCGAGAATTCCGTTCCCTTCTTTGGCTTGGGGGTCACGAGGCTAGTGGGAGGGGGCTGCTGTAGCTCCAGTGGCTAGGCTGGTTTGGCGCCTGTTTGGCGTCGGGCACCACCTGCGGCGCACCAGCTAGCCACCCCCAAAGGCCGAGGGGTAGTTTTTTTTCCTTTCCAGGCCTGGTTTGGCGCTGGCTTGGCTGGCTCATGCGTGCCTAGCGGCCGTTCGCTGGCGCCTCGTGTCGCCCGCTGTTTTGGCAGCACGTTGCCTGCCTGGGCTTGGTTGGTGCGGGCGGCCACAGTGTGTCAGGTCTGGCTGTGCTGGCCTGGCTGCGGTGTCGCGCGCCGGATGTGGTTACATAATATGCAGGTTACATAAGATGCACGAATGCACTTGCTCCAAACGGGAAAAAACACTGCGAAGGAGCCGATCGCTTCGGCTCGCCTCGTGGCGCTTCTTCGCATTGGGCTTGGGCGCTCCTGCCCGCCTGCCTGCCTGTCTTTGCTATCCCTGACTGGCAGGCGTGAAAATTCCCAAACCCCCCCCCCCCTCCCCACACACACACTCTTGCCCTCAGCCTGCCTGCCAGTGCCAGACCCTGCCGCAACAGTAAGCAAGCGCTCGCCCGACCCCAAGATCGCCGCCAGGCTGCCCCAAACTTGCAAACCACCACGGACCTCGAAACAACGGCTCACCCAGCCCGGTAATTGCTGCGGCTTCGCCGGCGGCCAGCCTTCTCGCCGGCGCCGGATGAGGCTGCCGAATCCGGCCAGGCGTTCCTCTGCCCGGCATCAAGAGCCTGCCCCGACACGCAACGCACGGCCTGCAATGCCATGACAACGCCACGCCTGGCAAAACACTTTCCCTTTTGCCTGCCCGCCGACTTTCCCCCGACCATCCCCGAGAACCTTTTTTTTTCTTCATGCATGCTGCTGCTGCTGATGCTGCACTGCATACACACCACATGGCAAGCGCATTTATCAGCAACGGCGAGGATATGGCGGTGAGCACCCAAGAGCGAAGAAAGAAGGAAAATCCCGCGCACCATCATGCCCGCCGTGTTGGCCTAGGTCTACCTAGTGGCAGGCGTTGGACGCGCGGATGGTATCACCCGCGGGGTAAACATGCCGATCCATCCCTCCCTCCGTCCGCCATGGAAACCCAACGCCACTTGCGATGGAGCATGCATCGCGTCTGGAGACGTATGAGCAAATATCAGTCGGCAGGCAAGTCCCGATCAGGTTGCCGTATTTGGTCACATGTTTTGGCCATCGCTGCTCCGCTCGTGGCATTACCTTATAGAATTTCGCACTAGCGCGGCTCGAACCCAGGTAGTGGGCTGCAGCAGCGCCCGAAACATATTAGTGCGTCCTTCGCTCTCATATTGGACAGCAGGAGCTCGTTGCGCTAGGCTGCTGCTCCAGCTGGTTGAGCGACCGCGGGTTGCTGAAAGCGGTAGGTTGTGCGGCTGCCACGGAGACAGACGGGCGACGAGGAATGCAGTCCAAGGCGCTGCGGAGTTTTCCGGGGGCGGCCTTAATTCGCACCTCACTCTGGCATATCCCGCGGGATCCCACTTCGTTTACGAAGAAGGAGTGAGACCTAAACGACGAGACGGCCCAGCTTTGGCCACGATCGCCTGCAGCCTCGCAGCATCGGCCATGGGGCCCTGGCCGTGGGCAGGGATTCAAGCTTGCTTGTACCACAGTTTTCCCGGCACTCCCCTGCTAGCGCCAGTCGAGGTGTGCTGGCGGCCTGTCAGGGTAGCCTGCTGTCAAACCCGCATGTGCCAACATTTTAGACACCCCCTCCCTGGCTCAGAGGAGGGGAGAAAACGAGGGCCGCGTGGGGTGAAGGATGGGGAAGAAGCTAGGGATCCGCGCACGGACATCCAGGGGTCCTGGCCAAACAGTCAACCGGGCAAATACATGGCCATCCACCCCCCTCCCTGGCGACAGCGACGAGGGGATTCGAAAGGGAAATCAAGCATCGAGCCTCTCGCCCTCTGGTTCTGCTGGCAGGGGCCCAGGCAACCCAAGACCCGAGCTGACTGTCCATCCGACCACCCAAGGCGGAGATTCCATCCTCCTCCCCAGATTGAAGGGGAGTTGACGGCAGCCGAATCGGCGACCTGCCTGCGCAACGGGGGGCAATAGTTGCCAGTCGGCGATCGCGGCGCCCAGCCTTTCGTCCTGTCCTTCCTCTTCTGCCCTGTCCTTCCTCTTCCGCCCGCCCCTCGCCCTCACCAGCAAGGGTGTTGCAGGCGACGGAAGTGGGGAAGGGCAGCTCGGCTGTTGGAGGCTGCGCGTGCGTCGTTCATGCGACTGGGGGAGGGAGGCAAACTGGGGCTCCGGGCTCCCTGCAAGATGGCGAGGACGCCGATCAGCCCGGCCCGGCCGAATTTCCCGCATGGGGCAATGTGAAGAGGCGTAAAAATAACTCTGGCAAAAAAGCAACGAGGAGGCGAGGGCGCAAGAGCGTCGAGAAAGCAAAGACGGGATGCAGGCATGAATGGCAGGAAAGAAAATGTTCCGAGGGGACGAAGGGCCCCTGTCAGCCAGGAATCGCGATGCAGGTCACGCTCGATCCATTCCATATTGGATTGCGGTTGCGGTATAATAGGTAGGCCAGACTATGGGGTAGAAAGCAATTTGCACCGTCTTGTGTTCCAGCGCATGCGCGGGCTGCCATGTTTCCGACCGCGCCAGGCATGATTGTGTGTGTGTGTGTGTGTGTTCATCGTGGGGGGCTCCTCCCCTCGCTGTGTTTCTGGCACTGTCTCGGGAAAGCGCTCTTCATGCCTACTTGCCTGCTTGCCTGCCTGCCTGTCCTGCTTGTCCTGCCTGCCCACAGGGAAAAGGGCAGCAGCGACCCCAAAAGCGATCTGGCCAATCAGAGATACTGGAGCAACGTCCGGGCTAGCGGCGCTTCCCCTAATTCGCCCTCAGACCCCGTCCCCATTTTGTTTTATTTTATCTTATTTTATCCTGCCCATCCGGCTCCACCTCGGCTGCCACACAGTCCTTGCTGTCCCAGGCTGCCAGCCTCGATCGACGGCGTTTGCCGTCGTGTGGCGCTGCGCGTCTCGTTCCTGTCGCTTTGCTAAGATTTCCTTCCCAGCCTGTTTCCCGCCTCTCCCCTTTCTTTCCACTTTGGGACCCAGCCTGCTGGTGGCAGGGCAGCAGACGCGCCGCGCCCCGCAACGCCCTGCGCTCGGGCACATCATCTCTCCCACCCCACCCTGTCAACGATCCAGCAGGAAGGTAGGTAGGTAGGCGCTGGAATGGATGCGGGCGGCGGGATTGGTGGTGGTAGTGGTGGTGGTAAGTAAGTACATGCATGGTGCTACGGCGTGCTAGGTCGTGATCGTCTCGTCGCATTACAGGACGTGCAATGGGCGCAGGCCAGGCCAGGCCGGCCCTCCAAACACGCCCCGTCCACTCACATTGGTCCGGTTTTTGTTTCAACCGCCCCTGGCCTCGCCTCCCAGGCGACCGAAGCACGTCGGTGGAGGCCTGGATATACCTGCCCACTGTGGCAGGTAGTACTAGGCCAGCAGCCGAACCGAGGACCAGCGGCTCAGGGTCGGTCGCCTGCACCTGCGAGCCTTTGCGAGGCGACGGCCACAGTGGCCTCAGGTCAGGGGCCGCGTTAGTGGCCTGCGTGCTAGCCTGCTACCTAATCCGAGCACCCTGCCGTCCTTGGTGTGGTGTGCGCCTGTTCGCCCGCTAGGGCTAAGGCCAACGGCGCCTCCATGAACCCCCCCTGCCCCCAATCGTCCCATCCCCTCGCACTTGCACCCTATTTCCCTTTAACGCCATGCTAGTAGGGGTTCAAACTGGTCTGAAGCCCGACCCGGATCCTACGTCAACCTGTGCCCTACCTGACAGTGCCGCCGAGTGCGTGTACGGCCTTACCAACTGTCCCTGCCACCCTGCCCGACCCCCGCCTGTCTCTTACGTGATGGCCCGATGGCTGGCCGTGGGCGAGACGAGCTAACGTCCAAGTTCACGCCGCTTCCATAGCGGCCCGTCTAGCACGCGCCTGGCCTGACCTTCTTGTCTGAAACGGGCAAGGCACACCATTACCATATTATGACAAAAGTTCACTAACGAGAACGCTGTTGACTGTTTCTGCGGAATTAGCCATCAGCAGTCACATGTTCAGCACCTCGCAAAATAAAAACAAAACAAAAAAAAACGATGGGGAAAAAAAAGGCCGAGAGAGTATACGCGTGGATGAATGCTGATGAGAAGCACACCGCGAGCAAAAAAGACCTCGGAACGAAGAAAGCAACCCAAGCAAGGATCAAACCGGGACTCGACTTGTGGATCGGCCGAAGCAATGCCGCCAGGCCACGTACCACCCCCAGACGCCCAGCCGTCAGCCGACGGTTGCGTCTTCCAGAGCGTTTCCCATTTCCCTGGGTCGCTTTCTGTTGCTCTCGCTTGCTGTGCTGTGCTTTGTATTGTTTTCCCCTTCCTGCTTCTGCCTTCCTCCCCTCCCCCCCCCCCTTGCCCGGGGGCCCTGCCGCTCCACGGGCGCTTGGCCAGGAACCACCCTCGGTGAGGGTATACAGCCCGGAACGGGACAAATTAAACGGCGGCCGTGGGATGGATGACAGGGCCAGGGATATGGGGCGTCCCCCTGTTCCCCCATCCCACGGGTTCTCCTCGCCCTTGTTTGGTTTCTCTCGCACTTCCCGATCCACACAAAGGCATTGGCTACTGTGTGTGCAGGCCCTCACCGCGATCCATGCACCGCTCCTCAGTTGCCCTTTTCACCATCACCGCCATCCATCCACCGTACCACCCCAAGCCCCCATCTCGCATAGCCCAACCAGGCGCGTTTTGCGGGGCCGAGCGCCCTCTCTGTGCCTCCCAGCCAAGACAGGCGGGTGGTGTGCGATTTTTTTTATTCTACGGGTTAGCGCGATGGCACTCTGCTGGCTAGGGCTGTCTTGGCCGGCCTTCGCTTATTGGCCCCCCGAGTGGCCTCGAAAGAGCCACACGACAAGTTTTATTGGCGCCGCTCTAGATGCTGCCTCCTTTCATTCTTGCCCGTTGCCCAAGATGGCCATGTTTCCACGCTAGGCTGGGCCATCGGCTGTGACTGTCACCGCGTGGCCAGGCTGATGTGACAAGGGGTGGACAGGGCAGGCAGACAGGTGGTCGACATTAGGACAGCGAAGTGGTGTGTGGGAGTGGATGGGGGAGGGCAGCAGACAGGCCGGGGCGGAGATGCTGCTGCGCTTGCTGGTATGGATTGCCTGCTCGCCCCATCAGCCACCCCCGGCCTCCTCGACCGTCCTTGGTTGAAACAATGGCGAAAGCATGCCGCGGCGCGACGTGATTTGTGCTTGCTGCTGCCGTTGCCGCTGCCGCTGCTGATGCCAAATTTGGGACCTTTCCTCTGTTGGGGATTAAGCATAATGGGACATACTGGGGTGGTTTCACAGCCTCAAGCTAGCTGCCGGAACGGTGCAAGCCCCATCGCTCCCTGCCTCGAAGGCGTGCGCGACGTCACCGGCGAGCCACCCCTATTTTAGATTTCGCTACCTCCTGAGCCTACGTTTCTTTAGCAAAGAAATAAATAAAAACTGCAACCTTGTTGCCCAGCACGCAGAGCTTTGACTTATTCCTACCTGGACACGCCACTGCGCAAGTCCTGGCAAATTTGCCCAGTAAAAGAAACCGTCAATCAATTAGTGAGAGAGGGGAGGGGAAAAAAAAAATCGCAGTCGGAGAGGAGGCTTCCCCACTACACCCTCGCAAAACAAGTTGCATACCGCCATGGGGCCCTGCAGCTCTGGGCACCTGCTAGCGCCGATATGCACACGCAGGGCTCCAAAAGAGAAGCGAGGGGGTGGGCGTGTGTGGGCAGCCTCGGACCTGTGGATTCCTCGCCGATGCCGGCTTGGTGACGTCGGGGACGCCGCCGCCATCTTAATCTTCCGTGCTGCGGATGTTTTTTTTTTTCTTTTTTTTCTTTTCTTTTTCTTGTCGGGCAGGCAGGCAGGCAGGCATGCAAGCCACTGGACGACGTACACGCCACATGTGCCAAGGGGGCGGTTGGTTGTTTTACCCCGAATCTTGCTTGACGAGAAAAGCGCGGTGAATGAAGATTTGTAAATTTCTAGACCAAAAAAACACCCCGGCTCATTTGATTCGCGGGAACGCTGGCGATCCATTGCTCAAGGCAACGCAAAATACCCAATCAATGTATACGGCGGACATGCTCGATATCCCCACGAATATATGGGGAAAACAAGCCTCTCTTTTTTTCGCCTTATAAGTATGCTTCAGTGCTGACGCTACCCACCCATATCGCATTTGCGTCATTCCTCCAGTCATAAGAGAAAAAGAAAGAAAGAAAATTCTATAACACATAAAGACAGCCAGACGGCTTGAAAGCATAGACATGAGAGAGGAGGGCATAGTGCCAAGAGACGGAGAAAACCACCACGGCCACCTGGGAGATAAAATACAGAGAAGATGTGAGAACAGAAAGGATGCCAATGGAAAATGTACAAAATTAGTAACCTTGCCAAACAGGATCGCAGAATCGCTAGCGCGGCGAAGTGGGAAAGGAAGCCAATGGCAGGTAGACGCATTCGAGTGCGTGCATGAAAATCACGCCTTCCGGTTGTCCAGCCAAACACAAAGAAGGCAAGAGAAGAAAAAAAAGCGGGGGGCGCAGGGAACCACACACACACACACACGCATGCGCGCGAGAGAAACCACGCGGGCAAGCCCCAAGCCCAAAGAGCAAACTGCACGAGGGAAGGGTGAGGTGAGGCGAGAGAAAGCAGAGCGGAATGCAAGCAGTGAGTGGGTGGAAAAAAAAAGTTCAATTGGTTCGCCCGAATCCCTGTGACCATCCCTTGACCAAAGTGGAATTTTCCCTGCCCGCCTTTCCTGCGCCTCAAGACAAATGCAGTTCAATGAAAGACAGAGAGGGGACGAAAAAAACGTATCTAATAAAACGTCATATTGAATCAAAAATGATAATGAAAAGAAACCCTCTTTGACAGGAACCCTCGTGATTGATACCAAGAGAATCAAGAAACCAAGGCGGGTAAATGCAGATGGGTGGCGTCGGGAAGGGCCATGGGGCCCGCCCGGCCCCCAGTTGGATGTCTGTGTTGCCGCGAATTATCTTTGCGCAACGTGCGCACGCGCATGGCAGCCCGAACTCAAAGGTTCAGGGGCCAGCCAGACGGGGGGCCGTGATGGCTGCGACTGCAACTTATTGTGTGGTTGCGGTGTATGCGTGTGCGCGTGTGTGTATGTGGTGCTGGGAGCGAGAGGCTCCTTGGTGGAGCCGCATCAACCCAGCACTCTCCCCCTCCCTGCCTCTCTCCACCCTCTCGCTCTCCTGTTCGCTAGCCTTGTCTTTTTTTTTTCTTTCCCTGTTGGCGCTCTCCGCTCGCTCTGAAAGCCCCAAATCTGGGGCCGCAGCGAAAGTCCGAGCAGATGAGCGACCTAGTAGGCACAATTAAACTTCGCGGCGTATCGGATCAGACAGCTTTGTTATCTGTTTGGTGCGAGAGAAGAGATCGGAATGCAGTCCTTCCAGGCAAAGTGGATGAGGAGTTTGGCGAGAACTGCGGAGTTGAGCGAACGGCAGAATGGGATGAAGTCATTTTTTCTTTCCTTTCTTCTTTTTCCCCCACCTCTGGGTCGTCCGGACGAACAAGAAACAATCTGGAAGCGTGTCGGTCCGGGAACGGTGGTTTGATGGTGACACGGCGCACGTGGGACGGCGACGGTTTTTTTTTTCATGGTGATTGCGGTCGGTCCCATGTCTCGCTTGTCACTTGCAGCAGCAGCAGCAGGAGCGGCGCCCACACAAACAAGTCGCTGTGCGCCAATGAACGGACCGGCTCGCATTGCGCCAATGACGTGCGTGCACACTTTTGCACACCACAATTGGCTGACTGATGCCTGCCGGAATTCCAGATGTGGTCCAGTACGCTAAGCGGTTGTTGTGCTTTGCAATGCATAAGATTCTCCGTGGGAAGCAGAAAAAAAGAGAGGAAAAAAGGGACAAAAAATTGGCATCGTCAGGGGGGCGTCGCGCTCGTCTCGGGTGTGGTGGTTGCCAGGTGGCGGTTTGGGGCTCCTGTCATGCTGAGGCGAGGGGAGAAGTCACCTCAGGAGGTTGTCAACAGAAGCCCGACCCGGCGGGGCCGGGCCATGGGCCTGGATTGGGCTCAGAGAGCCGGAGACTGAGGATAGTAGACGGGATACATGTTCCACGACTGCTGGTGCATGTATGTGGGCGGCATCTGCACCGGGTTTGCCCTCGGGTAGCCGTTGTCTGCTGAAAATGGTTAGACTGTGGTGCTAGCGGCAACAAAGCGCCCAAGGTTGGGGCTAAGAAAAAAAAAGAGGGGGAAAAAGACCCACCACTGTTCATCTCCTCGTACTTCATATCGGCGCTACCAACACGGGATGTCGGGGGAAGTCCTTCGAGTCTGGAGGGCACGCTGGTCGGGATGTAGCCGTATTCTTCTGCGGTTCCGGATGATGCTGGGCTTGAGACGTTGGAGCAAGGTAAGACTGATGTCCATTGTTCGGAGGGCTCGGGGGTTGGCAGGTAGGATGCTCCATACTCTCCGACCTGGTGGTAATCCGGCGAATGTTGGCCAAAGGATGAGGATGCCCGACTGGAAACTCCCGAATCGTCGTATACTGGAGGAAGGGGGAAAAAAAGAGGCGCGTATTAGTATCCAAACAGGCCGCTCTGCGTTTGCGAGAAGCAGCTGGCCGCTTTTTTTCTCCCTCGGCTTTCGTGACAGAATGGTGTTTTTTTTCTTAGTTACTCACATGGCGTGGGATACGGGTGGGATGTGGGGATTCCATAGCTCTCGCGCAGTCGCATAAGCTCCTTCTCGAGGGCCTTGTTCTTGCGGATGAGCTCCTGGAGGGTCTCGTCGCGGTTCTGCTTGCTCTTGAGCTCCTCGACCTCGCGCTCAAGGCGCTCGATGTGCTCCTTGGTCCTGGCCCGGATGGCCCTCTGTGCTTCTCTGTCGTTGGCGCGCTTCCTGGCCAGCTGGGACGGTGTCAGGGTCGACACGCTGCGGGTGCCTGCGGGAAGGGGAGGAAGGGAAACGGCGCCGTTAGCACTCTGTTCAAGGCGGTCGACAGCATAACGACAGCGGAGTTGTGCTCCGAGAGCATGGTGGTTGGTAGCGCGCGGCGCTGTGGTGAGGGTCTTGACTCCTCCGCGTGGGGAAGATGGGCGCAAGTCATGACTTACCCTTCCGCTTGGCGGGCTTGCTCGGCTCGGCTGATGGTGATCGAGTCATCTCTGTGGTGGAGTCTCTGGGGGAGGTTGTGGGAGAGCTGAACTGCGAGGTGGAGGACAGCGAGGATGAGGACGTGTTATAAAGAGCCATGGTCCAAAGGAGGAGAAGAGGGACGGGTGGGTTCTTGATGGGGGAACGAGGAGGAGGCAGGCTGGAGTTATTGTTTCACTTCCAGCTCGTCTTCTTTAATTCCCAAGTGTACAGGCCCAAGCTTAGCATTCTCGAGTGCGAAGGAGGGAGGGGTCCACAGCAGGGCCTCTGGAGCTTAATATATGATACCAAGGGGATTCGACTGTCCACCCGGCCGGCAAGGATCCATCCAGGCCGCAGCAACAAGGCCGCGACGGGGATCGTCGAGGTGTCCAGAAACCAGTGCATACCCAAGTCGCACGCCCAGTCCCAGAACGCCGGGAGGCCCCGGCAAGGCAGCGGGCAGGGATGAGCCCAGTGGATCGGAGATCGGTGCGTCTTCGTCGACGTGCACTAGGATGGGAGGGCAGGTGAGGTATGGGTGGTGCTGGTGGTGGCGCTGGTGCTGGGGTCGGCCGGGTACGCATTAGCAGCGCCCAGCGCCATGTACTTTGTACTCCGTGGCCCTTTGAAGTAACTACTTCGCACTGCCCGCTCCATCGTCTTCGTCCCCTTCCCCTCCGCCCACACGTGTTGCGAACTGCCTTTACCCAGCGCCCGAAGGGCCTGAGCACATGCCAGTGGGCGGAATCAGCACAGACATGCAAAATGACAGCCCCCAGGGCAAGTACCGTCTAGTGTGGGCACACACCGACCGCGCGCATCAGGTAGCATGCTGCGTACGTCCTACACCAGCCAGCCCACCTGGGGCCCCATCGCCACTCTACACACCGTCCATATCTCGACCGTGGAGAGCGGCCAGGCGCAGTGCGGTGCCGTGTGCCCGCCCTAATCTTCCCTGTGAAGCCAGTGCAGGGACATAGTACCGTACTGCGCTGCTGCATGGGTTGCGCTGCAGCGAGCGCGGTAGGAAGCCATGTTGTGGAGCGTGTACAGCATGGGAACGGCGATGGAGGCTGGTACGTACCTCATCTCACTTGGCCACGGCATGCCGCACAGCAGCAGCCCATACTAAGGTGAGCATGTACTGTATGTGCATTGCCTGCCTGCCGGTCTGCTGGCTACTTACTGTTGCCGCTGCCGCTACTGCTGCTGCTGCAACACCAGCAATCGTCTTTGCAGTCACACCCATGTAGGTATAGCGCCATGGAATGGACGGTGTCCGTATGCTTTCCGAGACTACGCCGCAGACCTGGACCCCGATGAAATGACGCTTTGGCCGACCTCCTGGCTAGGGGAGGGGGGCGTGTATGTGTGTGTGTGGGCAAGCAGATCAGAAAACACTCGCACATCTGTAGCCTGCCGGGAAACGAGGGAGGCTAGCTAGCGTCTTTGCTTTTCCCGGTCGCCGCCAGGCGATGGCTGCGTGCAAGCACACAGTAGAGACCATGGCTGGCGTGGGAAACCAAGAGGGAAATGCACGGGGACCGAATCTGTTTTACCTGGCTGGGTTACCACGGACTTCTCACCGGGGGGGAGGGGGGGCGAGGACAAGGGGCTGGAAGCGAGGCAGGAGAAATAATGGAATTGAATAAAACAAGAAATCCAAATAAAATAAACACCGAACTGCCATAGCCCTGGACCTTGACGCCGGCCTGCGACAAAGTGAATGGCCCATGTACAAATTTCTTTATTCCGGCTGGCGTTATGCAGTGGGCGTGGGACTTGTCAAAGTGAAAAAAGAAAAAGAGAAAAAAAAAGAATAAAAAGGAATAAATCGACGGAGGAAAAACAAAGAAACGGCCAACGTCTTTAGCGGCCGGCTGCGGGCACCCCCTCCCCTCTCTCTATTCGCGCACCCGCACTCCATCCCACACATCTCTCGGCGCCCCTCAGGAGGCCGCGGAATGTTGCCGCAATGGCATACTGTACTGTACTGCTCTCGATCGAAAAAGGCCACGCTTGTGGGCGTGATCGGGGGGTATCTCTTCTGTCCGTGCCACTTTTGCGGGCATATCTCATGGCGGGCATTTTGGAAACAACTGGGAGGGGGTGGAATGCGGGAGTGGCCACTGGCGCAGATGGGCTGCTGCGTTTAGCTTCCACACTGCGAGAGCGCGCGGCAGGCAGGGCAGAGAGTATGGTGGTGGTGGTTGTGGTCGGGTACCCAGGCCAAGCCCAGGCGGTGATGGTGGTAGTGGCAGTGGCAGTGGCAGTGGCAGTGGTGGTGGTGGTGGTGGTGGGTGTGCCCTGGTGGCACGTTGTGGTGCTGGCGACGGCGGCGGTGGTTGGCTGGGGAGGGGCTCCTCCCTACCATCCAGCATGGAGTCCCCCGCTGGGCCTTTGCTTGTTTTCCCTTGGGACTGAACGCATGCGTGTGTTCGTGGTTGCTGGCTCAGATCAGACCCAGGCAGAAAGTGGTACGTGCTGATCGGGGGTCCGCTGCTCTGCGCAGCAAAATAGAGTTTGCGCTAACCAACTTGGAGCTCCTGCTGGAGCCCTTTTGATGGGGCCTCGAATGGAGCCGTGGACAGGGTCTCTCTTGATTGCCGGCAGGCGGCGCCGTGGAGGCAAGAAGGCGCGCTGGGCACTCGCTGCTGCGACGTGCCTTCCTCCCCTCCTCGCCTCCCCAGCGCCGGCTCGGTGCAAGGCAGGAGACGAGGTTGGAGGCCATACGACCTGGTCGCCCACCTGAGGTGACACATGAAACGCCAGTAGCTGCTGTCCATGGATCCTGTCTGCCTGCGAGCACGGCACCGACACAAGGCACCACCGACACAGGGTGCCGGCACAAGGCACAAGGCACAAGGCACCGCGCCCGCCATCCCACCTCGTTCCTCGTCCTCCCTCGCCCAGAACCAAGGAGGGCGGCGACGAGTACGCGGCACTCGGTGCGGAGAAACATGCCAATCTTCCCAGCACCCACATATTTGCTGAGCGAAACCCACGCAGAGGCGTTGCTGCTGCACGGCGGTGGACTCGCCCAGAGCAATTGCGGAATATGCATCGGAGGCTACTCCAGCCGAGATTTTCTGGCACAATATCCCATGAGAACCCTTTTTGTGCCCTGCCTTCCCTCTTCCAAATCCCAATGTCGTTCATTATTATCCCCCACACCTCTGTTAATGCCCAGGGGCTGCCGGTGGGGACGGAGGGTGGGAATGGCCTCTCGCTGCCAGGCAAGGCCCCTGAACAGCCTTCCCCTTGCTCGGGAATATCTTGATTGTTTTCCTTGCCTTATTCTTTTTTTTATCTTTTTTTTT